>JAGFNK010000781.1:0-21981 GCA_025769875.1 Russula earlei | reverse complement strand
GGTGGACAGGTGGGGTTGAGTGCATGGTGAGCATGCAGGCACTAGGGGAGCAGCTGTGGCATGTGGAGTGTTGTCTCTGCCATGCGTGCTGTGATGGTTCTAATTCTGGAGGTCCACCAGGGCAGTCCTGCATACCCTAGACCAGAGGAAAGAACATGAAGAAAAGAAAAGAAGAAGAAGAAAAGAAGAAAGAAAGAAAGGTAAAATGAAAGAAAGCACCTGAAAGCCACAATGCTGCTCAGTGACATTGAGGGTGGCATTAGGTGGGACCATTTGGCGTTCATTTTGGGGTTCACCAGTTTGTCAGGAGAATGCACTCACAAAGGCAATCACAATTGTGCAGTGTGTGCTTGCATGATAGAGGTGGCAAGGGAGTGGCATTGGGTGGGGCCATTTGACCTTCATGTCATGTATCAATTTGTTGGGAGGGTGCATGCATGATGGCACAGCATGTGTTGAAGGTGAGATGATGAAGGTGGGGGAGTGGTGTTGGGTGGGACCATTTGGCCCTCATGTGTCTTGGAGAACACATGCATGAAGGGGATCACAGTCACATGGCATGTGTTGGCAGGATGATGGAGGCGACAAGGGAGTGGTGTTGGCAGGGCTGTTCAGCCTTTGTGTGGTGCTGATTTGTTGGGAGGGCATCCCCATCATGATTGCAAGGGCATGATGTCTGTTGCTGGCAGGATGACAGAGGTGCAAGGGAGTTGGATGTGGCTTGGGCATCATTGCAGTAGAAGAGTGCAGTGCGACATTGACCCTCTGTTATGCCACAATTTCCATTTCAAGTATGACAACTTCTGTTATCAGGTAATTTATTCTTATCATTAAATAATTATATTATTTTCTGAATTGTAAAGATGTTCAAGCACCACTCTGCTGACAAAGTCTGACAGTCCGGTGTCACATTTTTGCGAAATTCCAAAGAAGACTCACAGGGATAGTATGTGAGCTGAGTCAATTCAGTGGTCAATATATTTATATTTAACCTTTATTGACCACTGAGTTGAGTTTTAGTGGACTGGACTTATCCATTCCTGTCCGTCATGCCACAGCCACTGCAACCATCCACCTCAAGGCAAGTCCACGCGCACCATTCCGCCCTCATCATCCCTCACCTCTCGTCTTCTCGCCCAACATGGATGGACCAGTGATCGCGCGTGTCCAGCATGCTTCATTCTCATTCCCACTTTACCCATCAGTCACAATCACACTTGGCTCAGCTCAACTGGGCACTGAAAGTAGTGGTCACATCGACACCTTCCCTGAAGAGAAACAGCATTCTTCAAAGGGCCCACGTTCTCGATTGAAAACCTGCTCACAAACTTCCAACCAGAGTGATCACCCGCAGTGCAAATGTCATCGATATCGTGAGAAGTGCGGGATCATCAAGCTTCCACACACGCATCATTGTGGCATGGTACGTCGTTGTTTCGCTCACTTTCACAACAGGCAGGAAGGGATAAGTCGACTCTGCTTATAGTCAACTCAGTGGATATAAAAGTAAAATATTTCAAGTGCTGAGTAGGGTCTGTTGTGGCCACAAATTGTATTACATAAGTAATGACCTTAGTTGAGCATGAAAATGTGACAAAAAAGGTTAAATATGGAGAGTCTACTCATTCCAGCACAACTTTTAGCCAGGCTAGGGTAAATGTTGTGCCGGAATGAGTAGACTCTCCATATTTAACCTTTTTTGTCACATTTTTTGTGCTCAACTAAGGTCATTACTTATGTAATATAATTTGTGGCCCAACAGACCCTACTCAGCACTTGAAATATTTTACTTTTATTGTCCACTGAGTTGACTATAAGCAGACTTGACTTATCCCTTCCTGCATGTCATGTTTGTGGAATGGGTAGAGGCATTGAGGTGTCTTAAGATTCGATCCTCATCGCCCTTGTAGGTTGCTTCACGTTTTAGTGAAATGGTACATTTCGGGATCAACCACGCGGCAATGCGAGGGATCGGGCAGTGTGTAGGTGCGCAGAATCAGAAAGTGAGTTCTTGTGTCTGACCCGAAAGCTTCCAGAGGCGAGGTGGACGGCCGAATTGGGTGCGCGAGGGTAACGTGTGGTGGCTCGGCAGCGTGCGTGCAAACTTGGAGGGAGCAAGTCTTTGGCCGTCACTCCTGGACGATGGTTTCGTGAGTTCTCCCACTCTTCGCTTTACACGTGTTGTCCATCATAATTTCATTGGACCACTTATGATATGGGGCGAGACGCGATAACCGGCGCTTTAACGCGGATGGGGTGTGGTTGCCTCGGAAGCAGTGGCCGCCGGCGTTGCGGTAATATGGGAGATGACACCTGGTTTGGGTGGCCAAATGGTCATATACTCACAAGCGAGACACCACGTCCTAGGTCCTAGTGTCCTGTATTTGTCGTTGTATTCGCAGTATCACTCACGTCCTGCCGTTCGATGTAAAGGTATCAGATATATGTGGCACTGTATGGCACCAGTTCTCTCCACAACGCCAGCAACAGAGCGTCGCGCTTACACGGCAAACTGGACTGGGCCACGATTTGATGATGTCATGCAGTCCGCACAGAGCCTGCCAAATCGGACATACCTCGCGCTCCATATCCGAAGGCCAAACAATATAGGACTAGCACTGGCACGTTTGCTTTTTGCATGATGACCAAACAGGTTTGCCCCTCTTTTCGGTGGCCAGTCGACCTTGATGACTCATGCGCTCGCTCCCTATTTCATTCACGGTTTGTGCAAACGTTGGAATGCTGATTGCATCAATGGCATCGACATCAGGTGATCGTGATACGGGGTTGACGGGATGATAGCCCTACCAATCCTGATCAAGGAATCGCGAAAAGAATGGAGGGGGTGGGGGGCTGGCTACAGTATAAAGTTAACGCCTGCGTCTACGATACCCCCAGCTGCGCTCCCATTCATTCCATACTAGCCGGTGCTGGATACCGACAGTCTTTCTACACAATCTACATCTTATTCATACATTGACGACTTGGACAAATTTCAGTCCCAACAATCCAAAAATTCACTCCTAAGTAATAATGCGCGCCTTTAAATTTGCTGCCATATTCTCCCTCGCCATTGGAATCGTTCCATCGTTTGCTCTTCCATCAGGGTACGCATATTTCTTCAGGTTCTCTCCTCCCCCCCACGAAGTCAGCTTTACCTTGCAGAGATGCACCAAATCCAATCCTGGCTTCAAGGGAGACGGTGTGGACATCTCCGAGGGAGGGAATAATCAATGCGAACATTCTCTCGAAACGGGCATCGGGAGATGATTCATATTATGGGGATGCTGGTGAGGAACAGCAGCCACTCTTTGATTCAAACGATCTGAACGTTTCAATCGAAGGCCTGACGACTGGAGATTGGCGGGAACGAATACTAGCAAGTGCTACTACGAAGGAGGAAGAGGAAGAGTTGAACAAGAGATTTTCGAAATATAAGCGTACGAAGAATGGCCCTCCGATGCGTCGCAAGAAGAAGAAGGGAAAGCCGTCGGGTGAGATGAAGAAGAGTTAGACTCGTTGAGGGCTTGATGGCAGAGGTAACTTGATACCGCGTGTCCAGCAGGGCGTAAAGGGAAGAGCCGCGTATGGTAAATTTTCGAACCTTCCGGTCGCGCGTCGAAGCCACTTGTCTTTCCTCCTACGTGTCGACCAGTCTCTAGCTTTCCATACGATTCTCGTGGACTCTCGCTCTCGAATGTACCAACAAGTTCTAGGTATTCTCGCAGGTATATAAACCGTACGAAGGACTCATTAAGAGCCCAAGTCCAATCTCCTGTCTAGTTACCAGACAATTGATTCCTTTCTTCTCATTAACTGCCTGACTACCAGTTAACTCTACCATCAAACACTCAACGGATCTAATCAATCATCGTCTAACTCGACGGCGGTGACATTAGATTCGACTTCGTTTCATCATGGCTGTCATGAACCATTCTCCGGAGAGGGTCCTTGAAGGACCCTTCCTTATAGGAGGAAACCCAGCCTCCATGGGGTCACCCTGTTCACACGAGCAAAAGGGGTGAGTAGAGGTGTCCACAATATCGCGCGTGCATTGTTGCGCGAGCAATTCTCGGCACAATCGACATACAGCAAGCCCCACTTAAAGGCAACCCTTCTAGTAACAAAAGACAGTATTAGGGCCTTCCTAAGGACCCTTTGGAACAACCCTAGGAGCTCTACAATAGGCACTAACCTAGTATCAAAGGCCCTACAATGTGTTATTAGACCAACTCTAATAACTATAGAACGGACTATAAGGCAATACTAAGGACCTTAATAGAAGTATTAGGGTCGACTCTAAGAACCCTAATAGAACTATATAAGGGCCTCATAAGATAACACTATCCCCTAACCAAACTACAAGTCCTCAAATGACCAGCCCTAAACTAACTAACAAGAAATGAATCAGGTGCTCACACGTGCACTAAAGCAGTGAACACGTGGACAAGGGAAGCTCTTACTCATCAAGAGGAGCCTTCTTACTCAGCAGCTTACTGAGCATGACTGAGCATGCTCAGTAAGCGTCCTCCGACTTCTTACTCATCACTCTATTGTGCTTGATAACAAGGTTATGACTTGTTCCCTATTTAGCAGTTCTCTTGTAGTATATAAGCGCTCAATAAAGTAGCAGACAGTCCTCAGACTGTCCATTTGTTTACGGCACTCTCCATTCCTGGGATACTCCTAAAAGGACCGTCCCCTTGTGACTATCCTGGCCTCTTCCCTGCGTGATTGCTCTACTCTCACGGTAACAGTGCCTCTCTGGTATCTGTTACTACTCTGGACTTTACTTCTGGCCCATGCCATCTTGGATGTCTATCGACTCATCTTCGAGCTCATCCCTCGCTCTTGAACTGGATAGTTCAACAGTGAGTCTTGACAATGGCTTCGTCACGCAGGGAACGAGTTTACCTGCCAGAGCAGAATAGGCTCACTGTACCGTTCAACATGCGAACATATTGGGTTGGACCCGAAGAGAACAAACAAACACTAGGCTGTTACATTACTCATCCATCAGGAGGACGAGTATTCGACGATCTCACAGTACCAGTTTACTACGGAGCAGACACTTGGTACAAAATATTCCAAGACGAAAGCGGCAGGTGCTACCTCGGAGAAGAATGAGAAGATTTGAATCGCTACAACCTTGACACACGAGATAATCTCGACGAGACAAAAGCTGGAGAAAATACAGATGATAAGCATTCAGAACCAGCTAGCACAGAAACTATCGAAGAGGAAACCAATACCGCACGAGACATATGAAACGCGCCCATCCCCGACAACCTTGGACCAGACACTGTCAGATCGAACGATGACGACACCCTCACCCCCACTGTATTCTTCCCCAGTAACCTTCCCTTATCAACGCTTCCCCATCAGAGAGCAGACACCATGGCCACAGTTACGACCACTACCACAACTACCCAACCAACAACAACTGTCACAACCACGATGTCGACCATCGCCACAACATCAACCACAGTTGGGAGAGCAAACGCCACCATGCCAAACGATACATATCAGGCTCTTAGAAACGCTCTGCGACGAAGCGGAGGCCATCCTTCAGGATCTGGAGGACCAGGAGGTCCAGGTGGTCCAGGTGGCCCAGGAGGCCCTGGTGGTCCGGGAGGCCCTGGAGGATATGGTCTGAACGCTAACTTACCTCAGATCCCGATACCACAACCGGCACCAGGCGATACCAAAACCCTCGGAAGTCTTCCTATTCCATTCGAAGGCGACCGAACCAAGGCAGACCTGTTTATTCGAGAATTAACCAACTATCTCTGCACCAATCGAACTGTCACTGGCATGAACTCCCCCATTCGACAAGTTGCGTTGGCCTTAACTCTCATAAAAAGACCAGAAACCAACAACTGGGCTAGGAGTATAGGAACGTGGATCGATACTCTCGGTCCACAAGACAATATTCCAGCAGTGTGGGAGCAATTCCTACATGAATTTCAACAACAATTCCATGATACTGGATGAGCACAATGCGCAGCTGGAAAAATCTCAGATCTACGACTCAGAAACAACAAAGTAGATCAATACATAGCGGCGTTTGAGACGCTCGCTCGCGAAGCCGGCTACCAACTCAGAGAAGACTCGGTAACCCATTTGTTTATGAGAGGATTACCGCAAAATGTCCTCGACACCACATTGACCTCACAAAACATGAATTCCTATGACAACATCAAACAACGAGCAGTTGAAATAGTCAAAGGAAAACAATTGCTAGCCAACCTGTTAGGACAAAACAACACTTTCAGACGCACACCCTTTGTCCCGAGAGGGGGATTCCCTTACCGCGGGAATCAACAATATCAACAATGAAATACCTTCAACCCAGGAGGGCGCAGAACGTTCCAATCGTTCCAACAGGGATACAATTCATCAAACGCCCCCAGATCTATGGCTAACCAGCAAGTACCCATGGACATCGATAGGACACGAGCACCCCTGTTCCGAAACCAGAGAAACTTCAGAGGACAAGTCATGCAACTTCATCTACCATTGTAGAAACACCTCACCCCGCTCATACCCGCTCATCTTCATCCCCTGAAGATCGAATCACAGCTGCAAGGGCCACACTGGAGGCACTATCGGACCAAGACAAAGACGCGCTAGCCGCTCAACTTGGAGTCTCATTGGATTTTCCCTCTCCCTAATCCGTTCAGCCTGGATTAGGAGCTTTGATAAGAATGTATATATGTCTAACAGAAAGTCAATGACAGTCAGAGTATATCTCCATTCATATCAAAAGAGGGCTGAAACGATCGCACTATTGGACTCTGGAGCCATGGAAAACTTTCTTAACTTGAAATATGCCCAATGGCTCTGCCTTCCAATAAAGAAACTAGACCAACCAAGAAAATTACTAAATGTTGACAGAACCCCCAACAAAACAGGAGCCCTGCAACACTACACAGATTTAGACATCAGGACAGGACCCAAGACTATCAAAATGAGATTCTTCCTATCAGACTTAGGAGAGAACAAAATGATTCTAGGATATCCATGGTTCGCGGCAAACCAACCAAAAATTGACTGGGCAAGAGGATGGATCAATGCATCTCATCTACCAATCATTGCTAAAATGCCTGACGCTACAAAAGCTCAATTTTTGCCCAGAAGAAAGGAGACCGCAGAACTATACATTGGACGAATTATCCTTCCACCTGATACCACCAACCATGCCGATATACCTGAAAAATACCAACGACATAGTCAAGTATTTTCGGAAGAAGCAGCGCAACGATTTCCAGAACCAAGGATATGGGATCATGCCATTCAACTAAAACCCAGAGCCCCTAGCTCCTTACCTGGAAAGATATACCCATTAACACAAAATGAACAGGAAGAACTAAAGAAATTTGTCAAAGAACATCTGCAGAAGGGATATATATGACCATCTAAATCTCCATATGCCGCCCCATTCTTTTTCATTAAAAAGAAGGATGGAAAATTGTGACCCGTACAGGACTATCAAAGACTAAACGAATGGACCATACAAAATCGGTACCCATTACCTCTAATCCCGCAACTTATAAACAAAGTCCGTGGAAAAGAGAAGTTCACCAAATTTGATATACGATGGGGATACAACAACATCTGAATCAAAGAGGGAGACCAATGGAAGGTGGCCTTCCTCATGAATGAAGGACTATTCGAACCCACAGTAATGTTCTTTGGATTAACCAATTCACCGGCTACCTTCCAAACCATGATGAACGCCATATTCAAAGAAGAACTACGAGAAGATTGGTTGACCATCTACATGGACAATATATTAATCGCAACTAAAAAGGACGACCCAAACCATGAAAACTATGTCCATAGAATATTGGATAAACTGAAGAAACACGATCTCTACCTCAAACAAGAGAAGTGTCAATTTGAACAAAACACCGTGGAGTTTCTAGGAGTAGTGTTAAAAGGGAATACCATTCAAATGGATCCAAAGAAAGTGACCAGCATACAAATCTGGCCAAACCCCAAAACACCCACTGATATCAGAGCCTTCCTAGGGTTCATGGGCTTCTACCGATATTTCATACCAGGGTACTCCAATATCGCAAGACCATTACTGGATTTAACCAAAAAAGCAACAGTTTGGAACTGGACTCACAATCAACAAAAGGCATTTGACGAACTAAAATGCCTAACCACTGAAAAGCTGGTACTAACCCAACCAGACTACAATAAACCATTCTTCTTGGAAACAGACGCCTCAGCATATGGCATAGAAGCCATACTCTCACAAGAGGGAGAAATTAACCCCACCAAACCCACCAAACCACAACGACACCCAATTGCTTATTATTCCTCCACTTTTACACCCACAGAACGAAATTATGACATATACGAAAGAGAATTATCGGCAGTACACAATGCGTTGTTACACTGGAGACCACATCTAGCAGGAACCAACCACCCAATAACCTTATTAACAGACCACACCAACCTAACCTACTGGAAGAACCCCAGGAAAATAAACAGAAGAGTGGCTAGGTGGTTTACCAACCTACAAGATTATTGGCTAAAAATACAACACATCCCTGGAAAGAAACACTCGGCAGCAGACCTCCTATCTAGACCACCAGACGCCAATAAAGGTGACAAGGACAATGAGGATGTCACAGTCCTTCCATCAGAACTATTTGTTCGCACTATCCTCATTGGCTCCATCAAAGGACGTGTCCAACAAGCTCAAAAACGTCACCAAAACCTATGTCAAGAATGGTCCAGAACATTCGGATTAACAAAAACCAAGGAAGGAGTCTGGGAAATGCAGGGCAAACTCGTCGTACCCCCTGAACTATACCTCAAAAGACAAATCCTACAGGAATTCCATGACCATCCAACAGCAGGCCACCCTGGAAGAGACGAAACGTTCCATAAAGTAATTTGATCATACTGGTGGCTGTCAATGAATGCATGGATCAGAGACTATGTGACAGGATGCAACACATGTCAACAAAACAAAATACTCACACACCAAACAAAAACCCCTATGTATCGAATCCCATCACAACAAGAGAACCTCCCATTCCAACAAATAGCCATGGATCTAATAACCCAACTACCCAAAAGCAAAGGGTTCGACGCTATCCTAACCATAGTGGACTATGGTGCTACAAGAACAGCTATATTTCTACCCTGCCAAACAACCATAACAGGACCGCAAATTGCCCAACTATACCTTGAACACATGTACCCTTGGTTCGGACTCCCCACCAAGATTATATCAGACCGAGACCCACAATTCACATCACACTTCGGCAAGGCCCTTAACACGAGACTAGGAATACAGCAGAACCTGTCAATGGCATTCCACCATCAGACAGATGGGATCTCTGAAAGGAATAACCAATGGATCGAACAATACCTTCGATTAATTACCCACAACCAAACCAACTGGAGCCAATGGCTACCATTAGCAACAGCAGTTCATAACTCACGAGTTAACGCCACCATCAACATGACACCATCAGAAGCACTCTTAGGATATATTCCCATGAACTCACCATCCTTAACCGTCCCCACAAATAACAAATTCGTGGAAACACGTATGAAACTACTAGAAACAAAAAGGGCCCAAGCCATAGCTGCCATTAACCAAATAGCACAAAACCGACCCACACCCAAAGCAATGTTCAAGGAGGGACAGAAAGTCTGGCTGGAAGCCAAGAACTTGTCACTCCCCTATCTATCTAACAAACTAGCACCAAAGAGGCATGGACCATTCACCGTTACGCAAGAAATTTCCCCAGTAGCATTCAAATTGAAATTACCACCAACATGGAACATACACTATGTGTTCCACGCCTCGCTGCTGACAACCATACACAGAAACCATCGCACAGGGACCTAGCTCCCCAGCTCCCTATCCCCATATGGTGACGGAGCAAGAAGGAGAAGAAATAGAAACCATTTTGAATCATCGACGCTGGGGAAAACAACAGCGACTTCAATATTTGGTTAAATGGAAGAACTGCCCACACTTCGATGCAATGTGGTTACCAGGAAGAGATGTTTGCCTTTACCCCTTCCTAACAAAATACCACCAATCACAACGACCCAGTTTACCTATAAAAATCCATCAGAACTTGATACAAACCCCCATCCCATCATGTCTACCTCAGCCATTGATACTACCCTCGCTATCTTTGACGGACCACTCTCACCAACCTCTGTTTCCAACCTATTGGAGACCCACCCCAACATATCATCCGAAACCTTACGCACCATCATCATCGGACTCCTCTCCACCCTCAAGAAGCGCGACCTTGACCAACGATCACACCTCCTGAACTCAAGGAACAAGCCCATGAGACAGAACTCATGGACGAACAAGTCAAATCGCTGGAAAAACAGTTGGACGCCACCCAAGACCTCCTCATGGCCAAGGAACAATGCCTCATCGAGGCCCCTGAGGGATTTGTCACTAACCTTGGCCAGGCACCTGACTTTTGGCTTCCCGTTGAGGGTGGGAAATACACCCTCGCACGTTTCATATGCCACTCCAACGCTTCCCCCACTAAAGTTATCGGGATCCCTGGAGCGATCACTAATGAAACCGAATCCTCCATGGAGGTTTACACCTCCCCAGTCAATGACCGCAATACCACCCTTGAAACCCTTCCCCTATGGCTCATCCGTCAGTTACGAGCATCTTCGGTCACCTTCAATTACCTCTATGAGGCGGCCCAAAAGGAACTTGACTGGGGAGTCGCCGCAGACGTATACCGCTATCACCAACTCGATATCCAACTTATGGACTTCCAAGCCCAGAGCGAAGCCCTCGACTGTAACATGTGTATCACTCGAGAGGCCCAAATCAGATGCCAGTATCGTCTTGAAGCCGCCCAACTTTCCATCCATCTCGCCCATCTCCAACGTTTTGACAACGACAACCCCTATATGAAGGTCTCCATTCCAAAACCAGTGCCCAACGGATGGCGTCGTCCTGGTCGAGGATGTCCAGTCTCAGAGGAGGGTGATGATACCGCGTGTCCAGCAGGGTGTAAAGGGAAGAGCCGCGTATGGTAAATTTTCGAACCTTCTGGTCGTGCGTTGAAGCCACTTGTCTTTTCCTCCTACGCGTCGACCAGTCTCTAGCTTTCCATACGATTCTCGTGGACTCTCGCTCTCAAATGTACCAACAAGTTCTAGGTATTCTCGCAGGTATATAAACCGTACGAAGGACTCATTAAGAGCCCAAGTCCAATCTCCTGTCTAGTTACCAGACAATTGATTCCTTTCTTCTCATTAACTGCCTGACTACCAGTTAACTCTACCATCAAACACTCAACGGATCTAATCAATCATTGTCTAACTCAACGGCGGTGACATAACTGGTAGTCAGGCAGTTATGAGAAGAATAGAATCGATTGTCTGGTAGCTATACAGGAGATTCAACTTGACCTCCTGGTGAGGCCTTGGTACAACTTATATACCTGTTAGAAGAACCAGAGCCTAGAGACAGACATAGCGAGAATAGTGAGGAAACAATGAGAAAGTACGACGCGTGGCTTTGACATGGGTGGTAGTGATTCGAAAGTTTATGGTCCATTCTCAGCCCTTGCCTTCCGAGGACAAGGCCTTGCAAGTACAAGTCGAGGTGCGGGCGGCCAAAGGTACTTATGTGGGTTGTGAGTGGTGCTTGCAATCTTACCTTCAGCACTTGGTTGCAACTTCCCACACTTGTTGCACTTGTCACCATCTATCATCCTTTTCATAGGTAATCCTCTTGGTTCTTAGTGAAAGGAACATTGTTATCTCCATCCAGTCCAGCGAGAAGTAGCCGAAGGAAGTCTTATTTGTTCTCAACGTGTCGCTATAAGAACCGATCCATGGGCGCATCCTCGAACTGGCTCATCAAGGTCCATCGTTGACATGGCCTGAACACCTGCTCTGCTTATTTTCCGTCTCTTGAATATAAAAGGTTTGTTTCTCTGCTCTCTCATATTCCTTCGCACACCATCTCCGTGGAACCTATTGCTCACTACCTCTTTTCGTGTTCGAATATGCATGCATCGTATGCACCAAGGCTGCGGGCTCGGAAGAACCCCTCCTTGCCCTTGATCGAGATAACAATGACAACGGCGACGTAGACCTCGGCACGGCACTACATATAATGCCCCACCCCCGCCGCCTCTGCACAACCTTCCTTCCCCCTCTACTATCATCGGCGCCACCACCTCCTATGCACATCGCAGTAGGGTCCACCGGCTAAGGGAGCGCGAGATCTTTCGCACACTTTGTCCGCGTGCTATCTCTTTGGTGCCCTCAATGTACTTGTAGGAGGTTGCTTAGGGGTGGCTCAGCAACCACTGACAGCAACTCGTGTAGTGCGGGCGGGGGCAGTAGCGCGGGGCCAAGTGAAAGTGAGGATGACAACGTGAGCCGTGTCTGCACTGAGACATGTTGCGTGTGTGCATTGTATCAACTTGACCACAAGGGAGTTGCGACTTTAGAGCGGGGTGTTTGCACCACACGATTTTCATAGGCTTTCACATGTGCTGCTTTCTCATGAGTCATTTGGTGGTCTATCTGTACATCCGTACCAGATATTCATCAGGGTGATCGCGAAGGGTAATCATCAAGTTACAACGATTACATCAACTGCAAAGGACAATGTCTTCTATGACACCATGGGCTACCTCGTGGTTCATACTCTGATCCGTGCCAGTTTTCGAGGATCCTCCTCCAAGCTGTCCTGGAAGAAGCCATGTTCAGGCACGATGCCCTTGCTGTGCCACCATCATCAGCATCCTCACCAACACCACTGCGTACCCTCGGTCCCCCACGCCGAGCACCGTTCTTGGAGCGTGGATTAAGAACCAAAGCCAACACCAGCACGAGGCCATCCATGACCTATCCGAGTCACATGGCCGCACCCCAGGCAAAAGCCCCGTCAACAAGGAATATCACACGGTACAACGTAGTGCGATGGCGGACCACGACAAGTGCATATGTGACGGCCGCGAGGGTATCGACCTGGCGCTTAAAGACAAGGGAGAGGATCGAAAAGACGCCACCGAGGAGGTCGATGGGCCATGAATGGGAGCAAGATCCTATGACTGCGCCATGTTTGTAGGTCTCGTAGTATTGCGGTCTCGGCCGACAGATGGGGGACCAAGGAAGGGGGTATTGGGCCTTAGTCAGGTGAATGGGGGGGGGTTTGACGGATGCTCACAGAAGAGCGACGGAGAGCAGGGCTGAACTCGGAACCCCAAAGAAGCACACACCCGCTTTGCCAGCGTGCGTGCCGTGTCTGTACGACGGCTCAGCCAACCCCCCCCATGCGCCGCGCACACCCACCATCCACAAACAGTCAGCACGGGGGGGGGGGGGAAAGGGGTGACGTGATGTGAAAGGAGAAGTTAACGCACGCGGAGAGCAAACACCAGCGCCGCCTCGAGTGTGCCCCAGAGCGCCAGCATGACACCGATGCACCACGCACGTGAGCGCCCCACGCCGTAGTACATGCACTAGCCCCATGAGAGCAGCGAGAAGAGGCCCAGGAGCTGCGGCTGTATGACCAAGGGCACGTTCAAATCCTACACAATGCTGTTGACGCCGAGAGGGAGCTAGGCGATGCCCCAGAGAAAGCTGTGGGAGGGGCTGTCCTCTCAGCAGCGCGTCGCGTGGTTTCCAGAGAGAGGGGAGAAGAAGAAGAAGAAGATGTGGGAGCGCAGCTTGCACGAGATAGGGTGAGAGACCTGTGGTGCGCCAGCTCTTGAGGAGCTGTGTTGGGATTGGGAAGGGGCGAGGGAAGGGCGATGATAAGGATGTAATTTGAATAGAATTCTGCATGATTCTCAAGGCTTGTGCACACATAATCAAAATTATATTCACACTTATGATGGTCTTATCATAACATTTATAACCATGTTATGTGGGTTACATAATTATGTCAGGAAAAACAGTGTTATCAGCATCACATAATCCACAAGTTATTATAATGGAGGGCAGGACAGTTTCTTTTATTTGGACTTTTTTCATTTGGATAATCTTTTCGATTCTACCTTTTGCCTTGCATCCAAAGTGAGTGTGCATGGCCTGCTCAAAAATAGGGCAAATACACCCCCACCATGCTGTCTGCAACACCTGGCACAGAGATCAGAAACACAACTGGGGGGTAGGAGAGGTTAACAAGAGGGGTGTGAGGTGAAGGAGGGGACTGAGGAGAAGGAGGTTAGGGCTCACACATGAAAACACAAAAAACAGAAACACATGTGCAAAGTCACAACCCATTCTCACAATTGTCAAGTTACTGGGAGTAGGGAGAGGTCTTAAAGAGGCCTCATCAGCAAGTTTGAAGCACAGGAGAAGGGGACAAAAAAGAAACAAACCTGATAAAACACTGTGTGTGGAGGAACATTGGCAAACTGGAAAAGGACTGAAACTGGACCAGACCCAACTCAAAAGGACCAGACTGTCAGTTGTGGGTTCATCAAATTCATGGGTGCAACTGGTTGCAGTCACCTACCATTAAATAGTTGACAGAACTGCCAGAAACTGGTTGTAACCAGTGCAGAACCAGTCTCACCTCCCACACCTTGCAACCCCCTCCCTCTCTCTCACTTATCTCTCATCCCCTCAACTGTTGTCTGTCCTTTGTCTCTCATTCCCCTTCCCTCTTGCACTCTTCAATAGTGCTTTCAGGTCAGGTCACATTGACTGCAAACAACTGCTTGACTGAACCTGACCTGACTGATCATGACTGAACCCCAGTAAGGAATGTGTTGATGCCAGGTGATGTAGATTGACATGATGAGGCCAACCCAAATGTAATCAGATAATGTCACACCAAGCCAACCAGTTGGACAGATATCATCATTATCAGATGCTATCTGACTATTGATGTATGACCATTTCACACCTATTTGGGTCAGAAAAATCAATGTTATTCGATATGGTATGACTACAATGCTACCCATGCTTCTTCTATCCCCTGGTTCCATCTGATAGCCCATAGCAAAAATCCCTGCTCCACAAGAGTCACCATCACCTCAGCTGCCATTCTGTCAACCATTGCCATGCCCTACCACTGTCCACCTGGTCAATGTGCAAGAATGGCTGTGCATGAGAAACTTGTGGTGGCTGCTTGTGCCATTCCATGATCATGGTTGTGGTCATGGCCTCTGCACTGTGGTTGCCACTATGACAGTGATGTCATTGTTGCCACCACTGCTCAAGAGGAAAATGAAAGTAAAAAAAAGATAGAAAACATAGGGGAACAATGAAGGGAAACACACACATGTCATGCACAGCAGAAGGTGGGGTGGGAGGGGAGGGGGCAGCATCAATGCCATGTCTAGGCTAAACCATGTCACCTTGAAGAGAGGCTTGTGAAATGGGATGATCAGCTGTTGCACTGAGGGAAGGAAGAGGGAAAAGAGAATGAGAGAATGTGCAAAAATGAAAATGAAAATGAAAATGCATGCCAGTTAAGCATAAAAATCCCTGATCACAGGAGCATTTGAGTGACTTGTCACTTGAGGCCCAGCTTGATGGTGGTATCATCACTGTGGTCCTGGCCAGGCTGTCACTGTGAGAAGTTAGAAATTGTGAGTGAGTGAGATGAAGAAAAAAAAGAACAGTGCACAACAAAAACTTCATGGAGATTGGGTGTTGTTGTTCTCATGGTCTTGGCCTAGAGTTGCCACCCATGCTGGAACAGGCATTTGCATCCCTGGTCTTGCTGTCATGAACCATTCTCTGGAGAGGGCCCTTGAAGGACCCTTCCTTATAGGAGGAAACCCAGCCTCTATGGGGTCACCCTGTTCACACGAGCAAAAGGGGTGAGTAGAGGTGTCCACAATATTGCACGCGCATTGTCGCGTGAGCGATTCTCGGCACAATTGACATACAGCAAACCCCACTTAAAGGCAACCCTTCTAGCAACAAAGGACAGTATTAGGACCTTCCTAAGGACCCTTTGGAACGACTCTAGGAGCTCTACAATAGGCACTAACCTAGTATCAAAGGCCCTACAACGTGTTATTAGACCAACTCTAATAACTATAGAATGAACTATAAGGCAATACTAAGGACCTTAATAGAAGTATTAGGGTCGACTCTAAGGACCCTAATAGAACTATATAAGGGCCTTATAAGATAACACTATTCCCTAACCAAACTACAAGTCCTCAAATGACCGGCCCTAAACTAACTAACAGGAAATGAATCAGGTGCTTGCACGTGCACTAAAGCAGTGAACACGTGGACAATGAAAGCTCTTACTCATCAAGAGAAGCCTTCTTACTCAGCAGCTTACTGAGCATGACTGAGCATGCTCAGTAAGCGCACTCCGACTTCTTACTCATCACTCTATTGTGCTTGATAACAAGGTTATGACTTGTTCCCTATTTAGCAGTTCTCTTGTAGTATATAAGCGCTCAATAAAGTAGCGGACAGTCCTCAGACTGTCCATTTGTTTATGGCACTCTCCCTCTCTGGGATACTCCTTTAAGGACCATCCCCTTGTGACTATCCTGGCCTCTCCTCTGCGTGACCGCTCGACTCTCACAGTAACTATACCTCTCTGGTATTTGTTACTACTCTGGACTCTGCTTCTTGCCCATGCCATCTTGGACGTCTATCGACTCGTCTTTGAGCTTATCCCTCGCTCTTGAACTGGATAGTTCAACAGTGAGTCTTGACACTTGCAACAACACCTAAGTGAGAACTCACATGAAAATGAAAGAAAAAAAAACACATGCACAGACACAGTTTAACACAGGAAAGCATCTGTCTCTTGTCATCTGGGTATTGAGTGTGAGGATTGTATGATTGCATCTGGAGGGAGCTTGTCTGTTACTGTCGTTTTCACGTGACCTTGCACTTGCCATTTTTGGATGTCATTTTGAGTGCGAAAATAAAACTGCTATATCTCAACAGTTTCTCAACAGATTGCCTTGAAACTTTGACAGTAGAACCTTATATGTTGTATCTAGGTGCAGCTAAAATATGGGAGCCTAATATTTAGTTCTTGAAATGTTGATTTTTGGGTGGTGACATGAGTGCAAAACTTTGAACTGCCATATCTCAACTGTTTCTGAACCAATTGACTTGAAACTTCGACAGTGGGATCCCATGTACTGTATCTAGGTGCAGCCCAAGAGTTGGGGTCTGATTCTTAGTTTTTGAAGTTTCATTTTTGGGTGTGATCTGAGTTTGAAATTTCGATCTGCCATATCTCAACCGTTTCTCAATAGATTGCCTTGAAACGTGGACAGTGGGACCTTATATACTGTATCTAGGTGCAGCGAAAATATGGGAGCCTAATATTCAGTTTTTGAAGTTTTGATTTTTGGGTGCCGAGCTGCGTGCAAAATTTCGTACTGCCATGTCTCAACCATTTCTCAATGGATTGTCTTGAAACTTGGATAGTGGAACCTCATGTACTGTAGCTAGATGTTTCACCTGTTGGATGTTCACATTTTGGGGTGCCAACCCCAAGCATGATAATATTACATTATCCCTACAGCTGAATCCATCCATGATATGATATGACTATTACAACTGTACCATGTGAGAAGGGCACACTTAAGTTCATGGGGCTGGACAAGGACTGAGGGAAGAGTGAAAGAGACAAAATTGAAATGATGATGCGAGGCGTGCGTCGAGGCAGCAATAGGCATTGGCATGGGTACATGTGCGTGTAGCTTCTTCAGTGAGTCTTCGGCCTTGTGTGCGTGTGGTCACATCGTCGCAAAGGGTGGTGTGCATGTTCTGAGGTGTTGCCATGCGTTGGAATGCGGGCACAGTGTGGGGAAGCAGGAGGGAGGAGTGTGCTTGCGTTGTGTGTCAAATGTGTTGTCGCGACGTGGTGTTGCCAGGCATCGGCCGTGTTGCTGATATTGGTGCTGCTGCTGCTGTTGTTGTTGTTGATCCTGGTGCTGCTGTCATGGCAGAGGCTGAGGCGTGGTCGTTTGAGGCAATGGGGTGGCAAGAGGCAAGGGCATAGGCGATGGCATTATGGAAAGGCGTGAGCATCTGAGGGGGTGACTTGCATGTTGCTCGTGCTGTCATCTTGTGGGAGCAGCGATGAGGTCTTCACCACTGCAGGTGATGGCAGCACTTGTGGGTGAGGTTGTACATATGGATGGGGATGCGGTGGAAGGGGAGGAGTGGTGTGGCGTGGTGCTTGCATTGGCGACTTCTCCCATGGCGACATTGTGGTGGTGGCTGGTGATCTTTCTGCAGGGCGGCGTCAAGGTAATGATGGGTGATGCTGGACATGTGGGAACCGCAGGGACGACGGGAGCGTGCGATGTGAAGGCGTGACATTTCAGCAACTGTACCCACTGTTATGGGGCAGGGTGGGGAACGCGGCGGCGTGGGTTTTGCCTGGAGTCGTGTAGAAGCGCAGCTGTGTGCGCACATATGTTGGGCAGCAGAGAGGTGATGTCACACTGGGCGGGAGAGCGGGTAAATGCACGCATGCACCAAGGGGGTCCAGGGGGCGTGATCCATTCGTTGTGAAGGGAAGTAGGATGTTCACATCCTCAGAAAGCGCCGAAGAGTGTCCTGCTGGTGAGAAGGGACGAGCTATAAGAAAAGCACCAGGAGACCTATGTAGGAATAAGTTGGATTGCTTGTCTCTCTCTTTTTTTCCTATCTGTAGTCTCATATTTGCAATCGCAGTTCTGGATTTTTGCTTGTGCATGCTAGCACTTGGAGTGCTTACTCGCACATTCTCACGGCTATATATTCCTTATCCAAGTGGTGGTGACATCGTGCGCGTACCTTTGGCTGATCCCACCCCCAGGAGTATGGCAACAAGATGAGAGGGGCTCTGCAGACAGGGTAGGAGTCAACTGTTTGGGATTGGCAAACTAAGTCGAGCTTAGGGCTCAACTGTTGCAACTGGGGGCCTTATATAGCCCTACAGGGATAAGGTTTGTGCTACTGTAGTACTGGTTGGTGCTATAGAAGCAAAACGCGGCTCATAGAAGCAAGGTTGCTTCTATGGAAACGATCTCAGTGCTGGAAGCATTAAGTGCTTCCCTAGTAGCAATCTCAGTGTTATAAGTACTTTCCTAATCAAGGAAGCAACATACGTGGCGGTACAAGAACATCTGGGACAGAAGCAATGCTACTCATTGCTTCTTCAATACATCTTCAGAAAGATATGATTCAACGCGTTTCCGATCGCGATATCAACGAAATAAATGATCAAGATCTGATGCATGTATGATGCAAACTGTCACGGTAACTAGCCGTGTCAGTTCACAACGCGGAAAAACAAGTTGATGATAAACAAGGTGTTCAAGAAACGGGCTTGGTTCCCGTGTGTAATGAGTAAGGATCCCCTGCAGGCGGCTCGAAGTGTTTTATGCTAAACAGGTATGGCCAATAGACCCCTTCCTAGTACGACTCGGTCCGTTGAGAAGCTAGGGTAAGTTTATAACTGTTACGGCGGCGTCCGGGCCGGCCGTTAGAGCGTTAGCTCAAGGTCAATGGGGCCAAGTCCCTGTGATGCGTGGTTCAAGGGTTCAGTGGGGGGCCGGCTCAAAGAAGGACCGGTTCTAGGGTGTTTAGCGTCCTGTCAAGGCTGAGTCAGACAATGACTCAGTCCACAGACAGAGCTCCGATCTTCTGGTGTCACAGAAGAGGAGGACGATGAGGAGGAGGCAGAGGAGGAAGGGGAACACAAGGGTTCCTTTGAGTGTGTGCTTAGGTCGCGCAGAATAAAGGCCAGGCACAAGCAAGTTGTGATTGAGAGAGTATATCCAGGGCAAGGGATGCGACAGGGACAGGAAATGGGACAAAGCTAAGCTTGGGGCACTTCCCCCAGCTTCTACAAGGGCGGCTTCAATACTGTATGTTGGCGAGGGCTGTACAGTACCATAAGCAGAACAAATAGATAAAGGTAGACCAAGTAGTCAAAAGTAAACTCGACTAATAGGTGAAACACAATAAGTGAAACACATAGATGAAACAATAGTGGATCACCATCAAGGGGATGAAACAGTAACCACGGAGACAAGGATAACAAAGAAGAACAATAATGGACGAACCGACAAAGGGGTAGATTACAACAATAATGGGATAGACTAGGGCTGGTTCCATAGCTATATGTGTTCAAGTCCGTCGGGGACCTTGAACAACGCAGAGAGAGTAGAGGAAGGTAGGTCTTAAAGGAGGAGAGCTCTTCTCAGGGGAGTGAAGAGAGACTCTTAGGAAAGGAAGGGGAAGGCGAAGAGTAGATGGTAGATGGTGTGTGAAGAGTTGATGAAATGGAGAGGTGGATGTGGTTTGAGAATTAGGAGCGAAGTGGGTTGCAGGCAAATATGTTTGGACAAGAGTAGGTTGGATTCTACAAGAGACCAAGCTTAGGGCTTTGGTCACAAAGTACTGAGCTTTATATACAGGAGAAGCACAGCAATAGCTGCGCTTTGACTGTGCTACTAGTATAGTAGGAGTCATAATAAGTAGGAGTCATAGAAATGAGGCCACGAATGAGTCAGAACCAAGTAACTGTGCTGCACAGTAGGTGCGCAGCATTGCACAGTCGAAACTAAGAAGTGAATATAAATGGAAAGAAAACCAAACAAAGGGAAAGTAACAGTAATCCAGTGTTACCTGGACATGTGTGGATCACATGATAGCACAGAAGGGATCACAAGACTTAAGAGATCACAAGACCAGTAAGTAAAGGGACGTACGAAAGCAAGCAGTCCATAGCAATAGGTAAGAAGTAAACGTAAAAGGAAAATGGTGTAACACAAACGGTGCAGCCCATAGTTCAGGTGTTCTGGCATCTTCTGGACCCCAAACCACTTGGTAAACACTTTTGCTGTGGAACCCTCCAATGCTGCCCTTGCCACTGAATATAACCTCACCCCCTTTGGCATTTGTTCTAATGTCGGGATATACGCCCTGGATGCTGACTTCCCCCTTGGACACATCACTTACATTTCAATACTTCGTTGTTCAGGCCCATTTTACCAACCAAGAATTCTTGTATCTTGAACTTGAACTTGGATTTTGGGATTTCCCGGGAGTGACAGGTGTGACAGGTGTGATGTAAGTGACATAAAAACTAATAGAGTCTATTTCAAATATAGTTATTTTTCAGTGTGATTTGCTGGGTTTACATGTGATATGTAAAATATTTTTTCTAACCCTTCCTTCCACTCCTTCCAAGTGGGGTATTGCAAGCATGTCATTAAGGCAGAATATGTGTCACCAATGTGTGGGTGCACATCTTTGTGCACATTTTGTATGTGCAGCTCTGGTGAAAATGGGGCTGCAAGTGTTGAGCTCAAGTTGGACAAGTTTGATGCTGACACATCATGTGTAACCCCATATGTGAATATGCAAATGACAACATAAAATAATGCATATTAATTTATTATATACATCATATCACTTACATCACTCCTGTCACTCCTGTCACTCCCAGAAAATCCCAAAATTCAAGTTCAAGTTCAAGATTCAAGAATTCTCGGTTGGTAAAAGGGGCCTTAGGAAACTTCTTACTTTACCTGTTTACTGTCCTGCTTACAAAGGATCATTTTGCTTGTCTACTGTACATGACTTCTTGGATGGACGCCTAGCTTTCGCATATGGGTACTTACACTTCAAGAAGAACAGTGACCATGTATCTTTGCGTCACTACTCAACCTATACCATCAACACTATATGTTTCAACCCCCAGCTACTTTGCTTCTGTTTCACATCATATTCCCTCTAACCCTCTTGCAATAATTGAGAGGTACCTCCTCAAGACCATAGATCTTGCGCATGGTTCTGAAGTGAGCCAAACCAGGGCGCGCAGAGTTTGTGGGGCTGGACGGTGATCCAAAGACGGTTGTCTTGACCCAAGAGCAAGAGGAATGTAAGGAGGAGGAAGGGAGAAGAGAAGGAGAGGAGAGGAGAGCAAGATCACTCGTGCGTGGAAGTTTCTGACTGAAGGTAAGGGGAACTCAAGAAGACTGTATTCTTCCTCCTCTT
>JAGFNK010000780.1:0-21984 GCA_025769875.1 Russula earlei | reverse complement strand
GGATACAACATATTCGCCTCAGAGGGCGATGAACACCTCGCAGCATTCAAGACACCATTAGGACTCTTCGAACCATTGATAATGACATTTGGTCTCTGCAACGCCCCAGCCACTTTCCAACGCTTTATGAACACCATCCTAGCGAAATACATTGCCACTGAACGAGTGGTTGTTTATCTAGATGATATACTAATCATGGCGCAAACCTTGAATGAACTAGACGACTGGACACATAAGGTCCTAAAAACAACTCCAAGACCACGACTTATACTTGAAACCAGAGAAATGTGCTTTCCGACAAACCTCTATTAGTTACCTAGGCATCAATATCTCCCAAGGATGAATATCCATGGACCAAGACAAGTTAATAGGCATTACAAAGTGGCCTACTCCGACCAATGTTATGGAAGTACAAGCATTCTAGGATTCTGCAACTTCTATCGACGATTTATCCACCAATACTCTCGAATAGCACGGCCCTTGTTTAACTTAACAAAGAAAGAAAACCCCTTCAAGTGGGAAGACGATGAAGAACAAGCATTTCAGAAACTAATCCAAGCATTCACAACGGCCCCAATCCTCATGTTACCTAACCACACGAAACCCTTTCAACTCATCTGGCGATGCAAGTGACTTTGCAGTCAGTGCAATCTTGGAACAACCCGATGAATTTAACAGATATCACCCAGTAGCCTATTTCTCGAAATCCTTGGACCCCGCACAACGAAATTACATGATCTATGATAAAGAACTCCTTGCTATCGTTTTATCCCTCTGGCACTTCCGACACTACCTTGAAGGCACTACCACACCCCATTGATCTATGGACAGACCACAATAACTTGACATACTTCATGACAAAACAGAAACTCACGAGACGACAAGCCCGATGGGCACTCCTCCTCAGCAATTTTGACTTCACCATCACCCACCATCCAGGAACTATGAACAAAGCAGACAGTCTGTCCAGGCGGCCAGACTTTAAAGAGGGGATACAAAACGAAAATGATGGAAAGGTGCTCCTAGATGACAAATTTTTTAAAATTAGAGCAACACGCACCTCTGCTACAGAACCAATTGGCGACCAGGAACTTCGACAACAACTACGATCTAGCAAGGACTATGACCCAGGAGTATCTAATGCGTTAGCAATTATATAAAGAATGGACCAAGGCGACTATCCAAAGGCTTACAGGACTGGAACCTCGAAGATGGACTAATATTATTCAAAGGAAAAGTCTATATCCCAAATAACGACACCCTAAGAAAGAAAATTCTGAAACTACACCACGACTCCCTTGCCACTGGGCATCCTGGCCAATGGAAAACCTATGAACTAATCAGCCGAAACTATTGGTGGCCAGGAATGCTAACCTATGTCAAAAGTTATGTAGACGGTTGCGCAATTTGCCAGAGTACTAAGAACCATCCAAAGACAGAAACACCCCTTGTACCAATTACACCAGCTGGAGAAGTATGGAAAAGCATTACCATGGACTTTATCATGGACCTACCGATTTCACAAGGCTTCGACAGCCTCCTAGTCATGGTAGATCGATTCAGTAAAGCAATAATCATTACCCCTTGCCACAAAACAATCACAGCAGACGAAACAGCAACACTAATCATGAACAATGTCTGGAGAAGAATAGGGCTCCCGACACAAATAATATCGGACAGAGGCCCCCAGTTCGCAGCAAAAGTTACTCAAGAACTATGGAAGAAGCTAAATGTCAAAGTATCATTAAGTACAGCATATCACCCCACAGACAGACGGAGAAACAGAACGAGTTAACCAAGAACTAGAACAATACCTACGAATATTTTGCAACCATCAAGCAGACAATTGGGCAGAACTAATTCCCTTTATGGAATTCGCACATAATGCCAGACAACACAGTGCTACGAACAAACCCCCTTTTGAGGTCTGGTATGGCTTTAACCCAACATTCACTCCGCCCCTTGCCTTTACATCAAAATTCCCTTCAATCCAAGAAAGACTATCAAGACTAAACCAACTCAGAGAAGAAGTAGCTGCCTCCCTGAACTGAGCAACAGAAATCATGAAGCAATCAGGACCCCAATCCTCCACATTTTGTTTTAAAGAAGGGGATCAAGTATGGCTGGAAGCCACGAATCTACGAACCACTCACCCAAAAGCAAAACTAGCCCCTCGACGCTATGGACCATTCAAAGTCATCACTGCCTATCCAGTAAATGTCCGCCTCGAGCTACCAAGGTCCTGGAAGATACACCCAGTCTTTCACCATTCCCTGATTAAACCTTACAAGGAAACCTCTGCCCACGGTCCTAACTTCTCAAACCCACCACCGATACTAGTTGAAGGAGAAGAACAATATGAAGTAGAACAGATCTTAAGCTCTCGGCTCTCCCCAAACCGCAAAGGGATCCAATACCTAGTTAAATGGAAAGGTTACACTGCCGCAGAAAATACTTGGGAACCAGCATCTAACCTATCAAAAGCGCAATTACTTGTTAAAAACTTCCATCGGAAATATCCGAAGGCGCTTAAACAATTCCCACCAGGAGTAACCCCTAACCAACAACTCTCATCATGACCTCCGTCGATGACTATCTTTATCCTTGTCACCAACAAACTTTTCAGAGAACCCCTGCGATCACCTGCACTCAATCGACCACAGCTATCCCCAAAGCAATCCATAGAACCAGAAAGAATTCCCCACAAATGAACAGACTTCGACTTCTCATATGCAAACTACTCCACCTTCCAAAGAAACAAGTTCCTACCATTGCAGGAGCAACAAGTCTATAAAGAGGGGATGAATGTTACGAACCAAGGCCAGGCCCTGGCCATAGATTGTCCTATTTCACTCTAGAGAGACCTCTCTCACTTTGCATTGCCGACTCCCTTCCATTTTCTGGGCTAACCCTCCTGCGGTACAAGATATTGCTATTGCAAGGGCACTATAACACGACCAGGCACCCGTTTCCTAATCGGGTAATCATCGCGTGGCAGCCATATGGCCACCCAGCCACCAAGGACCCGAAACAGCGGCACAAACTCTTAGAAACTGTTGCATAAATCATCTAATGTCATCAAGGCTCCAATGACATCATAGCTGACTGAGCAACTCCACAATGACCTCATAGGCTCACTAAGCGCTCCACAGTGACATCATAATGATGTCATCGCTCCACAATGATCAGTAATGCGCTCAGTAAGCCTGAAACTTGACACAAGCGAGTTTATGCCTCTGTAGTCCTATTGGATGGTACCAAAGAGTCTAGAATAGTCCCAGTTCTTTGTAATCGACCTTGTACACTGTATATAAGCCCCAATGAAGCATGGCAGTCGTCAGACTGTCCATTTGTGATACTCTCATACTCCTGGGTACTCCCCTGCGACCGCTCAGTTTAAAGACTTCCCTCGCCTCCAAGGTACTCTTCAACGACTGCCTTGTCTAAAGCCCTTCGCTGCACTGGCCTCCAGCCTTCGCCTCTGCCTCTTGCAACACTTACCAGTCCCCATCTGGTACCTCCTCGTCGTCTGGCTCATCCTCTTGTTCAACGCCGCCTTTGCCGCGTATCATCTGTTCCGACCCTTGCCCACCCTGCTCCTGAGTCCTTAGTGATCAGCAGTACGTGTCTTGACAGTATGTAGTGAGGCTGTACAGTACCATAAGCAGAACAATAGATAGAGATGAGTCAATAGCAAAAGTAACTCGACAATGGGTGAAACAC
Source organism: Russula earlei (assembly GCA_025769875.1). NCBI lineage: Eukaryota > Fungi > Basidiomycota > Agaricomycetes > Russulales > Russulaceae > Russula > Russula earlei. The sequence goes on along the minus strand of JAGFNK010000780.1, from coordinate 18,261 downwards.
AATAAGTGAAACACAATAGGTGAAACACAATAAGTGACCATCAGCATCAAGGGATGAAACGGTAACCAAGGGAACAAGGGTGACAAGAGAGAACAACAATGAAAGAGATGATGGACGAACTGACAAGGGGTTAGATTACAACACATGGAGTACTGCAATACTCTGTGACGTCCTGTATGTCCCAGACCTCAAAGGGAACCTCTTATCGGTCTCCCACTTCGCTCAACACGGGGTGGAAGTGCGCTTCCAGGGGCAGACATGTGGGATATACAACAAAACCCAACTTGTATGTGAGGGACAATTACATGGAAGCTTATACATTATGGCCATCGAAATGCCAACACTTGAGTCAGCACACATAGTGACGCCAGACCCGTCCCTCGTGGAACGTGGCCACAAAACCAAAGCTGTGCTTACTGCATGTGCAACGATCTTCCAGGCCTCCCTGGATACATTCTCCGAACAGGTTGCGACCCAGACAGACGAGAAGAAACACACTGGCAGGCTGAAGCACAAGTTGAAAGCACCCCAGCACCCTGCACCCCGAGCTGTCCACTGCACACATCAAACTTGAAATGGGCCAATGCCTGAAGACCCCCCAATTACATGAAGGGGGCGAACCCACCGACGTCGCAGAACGCACGACCCAGACACCTCTTGATAGGGTCCAGGCGATGCATGCCAATGCAAACCTACCCACGTGCACCTTGGATGATCTGACATCTGAAGAGGCCAGGAGTGGGACAACTCCTGACCCCTCTCGGTTGCAAGTCCTCGCAACATGTGTGTCTGCACACACCCTGGAGAAGAGACCCACCATGCTGACCCGAAGGTTGCTGGTGCACACATTCTCAGGCCATGCATATCACCAGCAGGCACACAAGCCTGCACATCTCCCCACCCCCCGCACCCTTCAACCCCATGCCATCATATCTGACAAAGGGGGCCCCACATTGTGCATCAAGCACATAATCCTTGAATTTGATCATGCAGTTGAAAGAGTTGAAAAAGGGAAAATAAGTGCAAAATTGAGGGGGTGGAGAACACAGAACAGGGGGAGAATGTGGACCAACCACCACATGCCAAACCACAAGGCATCGGAGCAGACAAGCTTCTGTCCACTCAGCCTGAGACAGGCAGACAGCACGGAACAATCGCTGCACCCCAAACCACAGAGCGTTGTAGTGGATGCGACTCCACCTGCCCAACCTGAAATGGCACAAAGTCAACCCACAATACATGAAAGTGGAAACACACCTGTGCAGCCTGCCACCGGACAACCAAAATGCACCACACATGTGCCCACACCTGACCATAGTGACGCAGCACAGGAACTGGACAGAGTGGAAGCTGTTACGAACCAAGGCCAGGTCCTGGCCATAGATTGTCCTATTTCACTCAAGAGAGACCTCTCTCACTTTGCATTGCCAACTCCCTTCCATTTTCTGGGCTATCCCTTCTGCGGTACAAGATATCGCTATTGCAAAGACACTATAACATGACCAGGCACTCGTTTCCTAATCAGGTAATCATCGCGTGGCAGCCACATGGCCACCCAGCCACCAAGGACCCGAAACAGCCTCACAAACTCTTAGAAACTGTTGCATAAATCATCTGACATCATCAAGGCTCCAATGACATCATGGCTGACTGAGCAACTCCACAGTGACCTCATAGGCTCACTAAGCGCTCCACAGTGACATCATAATGATCTCATCGCTCCACAATGATCAGTAATATGCTCAGTAAGCCTGAAACTTGACACAAGCAAGTTTATGCCTCTGTAGTCCTATTGGATGGTACCAAAGAGTCTAGAATAGTCCCAGTTCTTTGTAATCGACCCTGTACACTGTATATAAGCCCCAATGAAGCATGGTAGTCATCAGACTTTCCATTTGTGATACTCTCATCCTCCTGGGTACTCCCCTGCGACCGCTCAGTCTAAAGCCCTCCTTGTCTTCAAGGTACTCTTCAACGACCGCCTTGTTTAAAGTCCTTCACCATACTGGCCTCTGCCCTTCGCCTCTGTCTCCTGCAGCACATACCAGTCCCCATCTGGTACCTTCTAGTCGTTTGGATCGTCCTCCTGTTCAACACCGCCTTCGCCGCGTACCGTCTGTTCCAACCCTTGCCCACCTGCTCCTGAGTCCTCAGTGATCAGCAGTACGTGTCTTGACAGAAGCGGACAAGGCATTGCACACCAAACCGCTGTAAGGAGGATTCTGGCTGGCCACGGAATCACGTGCGGAAATGCGACACGACACGACCCGACAGTGACACCTCCTCCTATCCCTTACCACCTCCCTCTAGTTCCAGGCCGTCCACCGACCACACACCATAAGCCACCTTGCATGCGACATCAAGACCTCAATCGCATCGCCCAGCCCTCACCACCGACCACGCATGCATGCCACACCTCTGCACACTAGACGTGTTCGTGTCCCAAGTCTGTCATCAAGGCCTCAACCGCCTCACCCAGCCTCAATTCTCTTTCATGACCTTCTCTCTCTTTCATGCCTTTCATCTCTAGTACCTCCTTTCTTGTATATAAACATCCTAGCTACTCTGTAGTAGAGACAGTGGAGAATAAGACCCCTCCTTGCAACCCACTCCTCTCTGCCAAAAAAAAACAAGAAGCATCACCAGTCATGCGGACCACTTGCTCTACTCTCTCCCCCTCTCCTCTCTCTTATTTGGACCGGTCAGCCTTATGATCTCACTCGCATGTCCCCAGACTCGCTACACCACAAACCACCAATCCCATGTCCTATGCCAAGACAATCACCCGGACAGACACCACTGAATGGGTAAAGGCACACAAAGTCGAGAAACATGTGTCCGAAAACACTAGCATCCTCAAAAGTGTCCACCCCCTTGCAACACCCTAGGCCTCGCCGCAGAACGAAGTCGAGAAGTCCATCAGATGGACATCAAGTCCGCCTACCTAGATGGAGAGCAGATGGACAAGATCTTCATGGAAATGTGCCCAGGGAATAACCACCAATACATGCATGACTGCGTGACCCAGTACGCCCGAGGTATGAGCAACCACCGCCCAACCTTCCAGCACAACTCCGGCATCCAGCCGATCTTGGTCAGACACGTTGACCCCGACTGGACCAGCAAAGCCCATTCTGAACTTCATCTTCATGTTGACAGGCAGAGCCATAAACTGGAGCCGAAAGAAGCAAACCCCAGTTTCACTCTTGAGCACCGAGGCGGAGCACACCATAGGCGCATGCGCCACCGAGGAAGCCACCAGTGTCACAAGAACCGGTACATCGGACCGGACCGGCAACCGGATAAGCCTACCCGGACATGTCTCGAGTTTCCCGCGTGTTTTATGACCCTTCCGTAGCCTCGCACATACCAGACGTTTCCTACGTGTTCCAGTTTGATCGCCTCGCTTCCACCTCACGATTACTATTTGATATAGTATCCAATGTGTATATAAGACCGCTGTTTGATGAGGACAAGCTCTAAGCTTGTTCTCCTGTGAAATATCACTGGATTTCGAACTTCAGGACTTGTAGGCTTGCAAGACATCAAGCACATCGTCTAAGATCTCTGCTACTCATAAGTCTTCTTAACGCAAAGACTTATTCATAGTTTCCCCTCTCCGCGGAACATATTTGCCTCAGCAATATCGTCTCCAAGATCCCCGAAACTCGTGAAGACTTAGTGTCTTGCTCAACTCGCTGCGCTCGTCTCGCGCATGAACCGATTTGTCAGCGACACCGCCCCCAGTCGGTGACAACCAGGCTGAGGCAACCACTCACCGGATTGGGCCAAGAGACCCATCTCCTCACAATCCCTCATGTTCATGTCGACAACCAGCCGACCATCACCATTACCAGGAACCCTGAGTTCCACGACTGCACCAGAACACACCAAGGTGCAACACCATTATCTTGCAGCAGAATGTCAACTTGCAGGGGACCAATCTTGCCTACACTCCATCAGAAGAGCCAGTAGCCAATGTGTTGAAAAATGGTCCCAGCTGCAAGAAGCACAAAGGTCTTGCGATGGAAATGGGAGAGAACACGTGCCACTCGGGCTGAGGGGGCATGTTGGACGTGCAGCCACTAAGTGCCATGCAAACAGACAACCCAGACCGTATGTGTAAATAATTCGAATTTAATTATCGTTTGTTTTCCCTCAGTCTTTTGTACACAAGACTGAGGTCAGTACAACATTCCTTTATAGCTCTCTTTATAGCTAATACTGTACATAGCTCTCATTCTATAGGTTAGATAACTAACCAATACAGTCTTTTATACACAAGACTGAGCTCTCATTCTATAGCTCCAACAGCTTACTGAGCATGACTGAGCATACTCAGTAAGCATACTCTGGCTTCTTACTCATTGACCTATTGTGCTTGATAACAAGGTTAAGACTTGTTCCCTATTTAGCAATCCTTTGTGGTATATAAGCACTCAATAAAGTAGCGGACAGTCCTCAGACTGTCCATTTGTTTATGGCACTCTCTACCCCTGGGATACTCCCTTAAGGACCATCCCCTTGTGATCATTCTGGCCTCCTCCCTGCATAACTGCTCGATGCTTCCAGTAACCATACCTCTTTGGTACTTGGTACTACTCTGGACATTACTTCTTGCCCACATCATCTTGGATGTCTACCGACTCATCTTCGAGCTTACTCCTCACTCTTGAACTGGATTGTTCAACAGTGAGTCTTGACAGAGACTGTAAAGCACAGTCACAAAGGAGTATGCAGGGAAGCAAGGGGGGTCTTTAAACTCTGCTGTCTTGAAGGAGAATGGTGGGAATGGTGGTACAGCTGCAGTCACAATGGAGTTGTCAAGACATGGACTGCTGACCACTAATGTTCAGGAGCAGGTGGGGCAAGGATTTGGACAAGGCAGTGGATGTTAACAATGATATTTGCAAGGAGGACAAGCCAAACTAACAGTAGATACCAGATGGGTACTGGCAGATGTTGCTGGAGGCAGAGGCAAAGACAAGAGGCCAGTGTGAGTGACTTTAAACAAGGTGGTCACAAAGGAGTACCTTGGAAGAGGGGTGCTTTAGACAAAGCAGTTGCAGAGGAGTACTTTGGAAGATGAGAGTATCACAAATGGACAGTCTGATGACTGCCATGCTACATTGAGGCTTATATACTTTGTACAAGGCTGAGTACAAACTACAGGAATTATTCTAGACTCTCTAGTTTCATCAAATAGGGCACTTGAGTCATAAACTCACTTGTGTCAGACTTATGGCTGACTGAGGGTATTACTGATCATTGTGGGGCAATGACATCATAATAATGTCACTATGGAGTGCTCAGTGAGCAAATGAGGACATTGTGGAGCTGCTCAGTCAGCCATGATGTCATTGGAGCTAGATGAGGTCATATGAGTTATGCAAAGAGTCTTGGGAGTCCATCTGCTGTTTCAGGTTCTTGGTGGCTGAGTGGCCATGTGTCTAGCACATGGTGATTACCCAATTTGGAAGGGGATGTCTAGTTGTGCCACAATGCTCTTGTGATGACAATCTCTTGTATGCTAGGAAGAGTAGCCCTTGAATTAGAGTGTTAGGATTCAACTTGCATTCATGATTGACTGTTTACCTATGTTTGCCTACTCTTTTCTGCTTACTGATCTGCTGACTGATGCTTGGTTATTGCTGACTGATTGAATGACTGATGCTTAGTGATTGCTTACTGGATTGATGACAGATACTAGGAAAGAATGACTCACACATGAGTCATTACTGATACCTTCAAATTGCGGTACTCATTTTCAGAGAGTAGTGGGTCTCAGCTATGTGTTCCCCAGTTTCATACAAATTGGATTAGCCATTATGGAGATATGGTAATAAATACTCTGGTATATCAAGAGTTGAGCCTTATGCTCGACTTACTCTCTGAATTATACACAATTCTCTCTCTCTCTATCAAAGTAACTGCTCAATGTGATAAGGGGCCCTTCTCTTCTCTTCCATTCACTCTACCTGAGATAATATCAAAGGAGTCAAAGTTTAGTGCTTGAACTATATCAAGCAACTCTGTTGCTAAGAGCAACATTTAAGATTGGTGAATCTTAACATAGAGAGAGAGAGATGTTAGGAATGAAGTAAGGAAGGTGTAATTGTCTTTAGAAGAGTTTCTTGGTCTTTGCGGCCCAGTTCTTGTCCCAATTCACAGCATGAGTATAGGGGGAGAATCACAAATGGACAGTCTAAGGAATGTCATCAACAATTGGCAGGTTTATATACATAACAGGCAATGGTGTACAGACCATCTGACTGATACTTGAGGGCAGATCTACTGTCCTCCTATGGGTGCATTCAGCAAACAACCTCCTACTCACATGTGGAGTGGAGTTTGAACCTAAGTCTGTTTACCAGTAAATGGACACCTCTGTTGACCAAATGACAAAGTCTTGTGACCCTGGACATGTTTGGTCCTGTGACCTGAGCATGCTCTGTGACTGAGGTGCTCATGACTTGTGTGTTCCCTGTAACTGGGACTTGTAGTGCTGCTGTGCAGTGGTGGGTATGATGGCCCTGGTTGGGTAAAGTGGCCTGTAGCCTTCTGATGCTGTATCCTGACATGCTTTTGATCATGTTGGCTTTGTGGTGTATGTCCCTCTGCAAGGGAGTTGGTAACTGGGTACTGGAGAGTGCCTGTACATGGCCTTGGAGTGAGGATAATGACTTGGTTGTTCCATCAAGGATAAAGGTAGTTGTCATATGACATCATTGTTATGATCTATCCTCCTTTTGGTCCATCCCCAATCCCCTTGTTTTCCCTGTTGTTCTCTACTGTCACCCTTGTTTCCCTAGGTTACCGTTTCATCCCTTGGTGTTGATGGTCCCTCATTGTTTCATCTGTTGTGTTTCAACTATTGATCAAGTCTTCTTCACTATTGGCCCATTCATATCTATTGTTCTGCATATGGTACTGTACAGCCTCGCTAGATACAGTATTCAAGTGCCTGTAAAAGCTGGGGAATGTCCCAAGCTTAGCTTTGTCCCATTCCCTGTCGCATCCTCCTGCTCTGTACTTTCTCAAATCACAACTTTGTTGTGCTGGCTTATACCTTGCTTGACATCAACACACTAGAAGGAACCCTTGTGTTCCTCTTGCTCCTCTCTTGCTCTATCCTTGTCCTCCTCTTCTGTGAAATTACCAGAAGATCAACTCTGTCTGCGGATTAGGTCATCCTTGACTTAATCTTGAGACACTAAACCTTTGAACTGGCCCCTTAGAGCCGGTCTCCACTGAACCTCTGAACCAAGTCACAGGGACTTGGCCCCACTGAACCCTGAGCTAACGCTCCAATGGCCACGACACCATAACAATCATGGTGGTAAGGCATTAAGGGGGGTAAGGCATGGTTCATAACAAATAGATGGCTGAATGTTGAGTGTTGGACACTGGACAGTGAAAGCTGGGTGTTTATCTCATCAGTGATGGACATTGGTGATACATGTGGTCCAGAGAAATATATTACAAAATCCAGACTATGAAGTACCCATATGATGGCCATTTACAGCCATCAACTAACAGGTCTCAATGGGTAATACCTGTCCCATACCCATACCATATAAACTCTGCAGTGGTCAGCAGATGGGATGGGTATGGCACACAGTCCTAATAAAGTGGCCCATACCTTGCTGTTGCTCTCTGTGGATGTGCTCCTGATCACATTGGCTTCAGGGGAAGTGTCCCTCTGCAAGGGAGTTGGTAACTGGGTGTTGGAGAGCTCCTTTGTGGCCTGGGCGAGGCCTTGGAGTGATGACAACAAGCTGGTTGTTCCAGTGGGGGTAGAGATAGTTGTCATACAATGTCATGGTGGTTATGCATTAAGGGGGGCAAGGAGCAGTTTGTAACAGAGGGGAGGGAGGCAAAGACTAAAAACATGAGGTACCATTAGAGTAGAAAGGAAGTGATTTGAGCATGTATATATAAGCTGCAATGAGGTCTCCAGCAGAGGACAGTTTGCAAGCTCAGCTCACAAGCTGTGCTGTAGGCACAAAGTAGCAGCTTGTAATATTAAAATGACCATCTCAATGTCATCATGATGGTCATCTCAGCAGCCATTGAGATTGTACTGGTGGCTGTTGCAATGGCATTGCAATAAATTTAACATTTATCATGATATGGACTTGCAGGTGTGATGCCATCCCTGATTTGATGGACTCATAGCCCTGTGCATCCTGATGTGATAAGTTGTGGACAGAGCAGAGGTGGTCTTGCAACAGTATAAAGCCAAAAGTCTGCTGCAGCTACAACACTCCTCCAGCTGCGCTCCCCTCCCACCTCACTACATACCAGCAGGTATAGGTTACCGACAATACCTCCAAAGTTTCCACACCACTATCTTGTTCATACTTCGGCCCACTCGGACAAATTTTTGAAAACCCACTCTCAATCATATAACTCACATATGTGCGGCATCTCTGTTTTTGCCATATTCTGTCTAGCCGTTGGCATCGCTCCATCGTTCGCGCTTCCTTCACAGTATGTCGATCTCTCTTTCTCCCCTGAACCTCACAGAAATGAGAATTCCAGATCCAACCAGAACCATAAAGGGCTGGAGCGGACATCATCAGGCCCAGGTCATGAAGAACTGGTGCCATATTCAAGGAACCCCCCCCCCCCCCCGCGGTCATTTGGACAGTGTCTGTTTGAGTCTCTGGGATTCAAGGATTTTATGAGCGATATGAAGCAGACGCGGGCGGCAGCGGAGGAGAAGCGGTCGGCGGAGGCGGAGAGGAAGCAGAGGCGGGCGAGGAAGGGGTATCGTAGGTTACCCGATGATGATTGATAGATACCGACTACCGGACTTAGTGCTCTCACGCTATTGTGACCAGTGGACCGCTCGGTTCGATTTGCTCTCCCCTCCCTCTGGGCTCGCCAAGCAAATACGATTCCGCTCTCAAGCCAAACCCACACCCATATGCCATCAAAACCACCCATACAGCCCTCTTGTCGCGTTCCAATTCCTCTGGACACAACACTCCCTCAAAGTATTTCTACACGCCTTCTCCTGGCACCCCACCGCGTAGCCGGACCAAGCACGCCCATCAGTACCGTGGTCACCGCTACTCAACCTCGTGGCCGAGGCGACGACGGCAGAGGAGGAGGAGCTCGAGGCGAAGGAACTTGCCCTGGAGAGCGAGGTAGGAGACATGCGGGCGTTACCTGAGGAGTTCAGGCATCGGCTAGAGGTGGTCGAGGCACGCGTATCCTGGATGGAAGCGGAGCGGCATTCTGCGGAAGGACGGCTTGCGGATGCATCACTCCGGCGGTCCCGATCCCACGTCCGAGAAGGTGACTCCTCCACCGCTTTGGGGAAGGGGGGAAAGGAAATGCATGCTCAGGTGATTGAGTCAGTCCTGAAAATTAATAAGGCATCCCTTGTGATGTGCTGCAGAAGTAATGAAAAACAATCCAAACCTCCAGGAGATGAATACTACTGCAAACTAGGAGATCAATCACATGTTACTGTAACAAGAAGGTTTTTATCCCCATGATCTCTTGCCAGCCAACAGAAGAGGATCAAATTCCCTTCAAGTTCACAAAGAGGCAATTCCCTGTGAGGGTATGCTTTGCTATGACAATCAACAAGTCACAAAGGCAAACAGTGAAGCATGTTGGATTGGACTTGAGAAAGCCAGTGTTCACTCATGGACAGTTTTATGTTGGAGTGTCTAGGGTGACTTCAGTCTCTAAACATCAAGGTGATAAGAAGAGGGAGGCAAAGACTAAAAACATAGTGTAAGGCAACTTGTGAGCTTGGCCATGGAACAGGCCACTCTGACAAAGTGCCGCCCACCACGAGAAACCAGCCAGCAGTCAAACAACAGGCACATGCATGTGCAACTCCCTCTTCTAGTTTAGTCTAGCCCTGGCCTTGATATATATAAACCCACTAGCTACTCTGTAGTAGCAATAACCATAGACAACACTCATAACCAAGTGACATATATAAGAAGCAGCAGCCCTTTGACCCCCACTTCAACCAACTCATGTGTGTGGCCACCTCCCATCAAGACACCTTCTTTGCTCACCTTTCTGTCACATTCCCACCTCTTTCCTCACCAAGTCTAACTGTCCCCTTGGGCGAACAACCTCCCCTTTGTTGTGAACTGAGCCCAAGTCCTGGCCGCATATTATCCAATTTCAACTCCTCTCACATTGCATTGTCTATCCACTACTATTTCATGGGCTACTCTTCCTGCAGTACAAGATATAGTCATCACAAGGGCACTATGGCACAACTAGACACCCCTTTCCTAATTGGGTAATCACCATGTGGCAGCCACATGGCCACTCAGCCACTAAGAACCTGAAACAGTGGAATGGACTCTTACAACTTGTTGCACAACTCATATGATGTCATCTAGCTCCAATGACATCATGGCTGACTGAGTGGCTCCACACTGACATTATCTGCTCACAAAGCACTCCACAGTGACATCATTATGGTGTCATGGCTCCACAATGATCAGTAATACACTCAGTCAGCCCCAAATCTGACACAAGCAAGTTTATGCCTCTACAACCCTATTGGATGGTACCAAAGAGTCTAGAATAGTCCCTGTAGTTTGTAATTGACCCTGTACACAGTATATAAGCCCCAATGTAGCATGGCAGTTGTCAGACTGTCCATTTGTGATACTCTCCCCAAAGTACTCCATTAGTGACCGCTTTGTTTATGTTGAAGCAGATGGGCGCAGGTTATGATAAGAGCGATAAGATCCTTAAGATCTATCAAAAGATATTTCAGTTTGTGTAAGACAAAACTATAAATCAGTAATACCTATCAAAAGATATCTACAACGCGTGATTAGATGCGATAGATAAGATAGGAAACAGTAAGTACTCACTTCAGTTTGTGTAAGACAAAACTGAAGCGATCTAGCTAATTGAGTGCCTCTTAAATACACGAAAGCATCTCTAAGCAAAGTAATCATAACTACCAACTTGTATCATAAAGGATCAGTTGTTAGTAGCTACCAATTGCCATCAATTAACTTATCATTGTAACATACGCAGGCTGCAGCATCTGAGCTGAGCCGGTCTGGGCTGATCTGATGCGTGAGCGATGCACGTGAGCTGAGAGCACCCCGTCCATGGGAGCTGACGCGTTAACGCGACTGGGCTGTGAATACATCAGACTGCCCAAAGCAGTGGTAATCTCAACATCCCCCTGTGATTGATACAGTTGGTCGATGCGAGATAAGATCTGATCCAGTGACACAAAAGACTGGAGTTGCACGTGGGCATGCAGCAAAGTGGACCATCAGTGCATAGACGTCCTGATAAGATAGGACTGCAAATGAATGAAAAGTGGGTGAGTCCAGAGACTGCGAGTCGAAAGACTCCAAGAGGAAGGGTGAATGCATGTGGACACATGTAAACGCACAGTCGAGAGACTGCAAGAGAAAGTGTGTGAACGCGTGTGAGCATACAGTCGAGAGACTGCAAAGGAAGTGTGTAAACACGTCCAGATGTGCACATAGAGGAGGCTTCCAATAGAATGCTGATATTGCCTAGTCTTCATAGGCATTGCTTCTCCGGAGTGCTTGATCAACTGTGTTTCAGTGTCGGAACGGAGCGGAATGTGGAAGCGGAACGGAAGTCTGCCATCCCAAGGTAAGACCTCCGAGATTACAGGAGCGGAGTGGAATTGCCATCCTGAAGTGATCTGAGATGTACCTTGATTGATCGATGTCTGTGTTAGCTGAGCGATCACGTGAAATGCAGATCCCAAGGTATGACGCAATCTTGCCTAGATCTGTCAACTCGTAGCATGTAGACAAAGATAGATGTGTGAGGTGAATGCCCACAGAGGTGGGTGTGGAAACTGTGAGAGTTGCCTAAGATAGTAATGTCATCAACACAGAGGATAATGATGAAATGATAATGCGATCCCCCTGCATCTTGGTGATGACATATGCCTGCATGAGAATGCGTGCGAGTGAACATGAGCCACTAAGGACTCCATGAGAGCATAAATCCCATGTACAATAGGTCTGTGTAAGACCAGATAAGTGCTTTCAGTGTGATGAAACCTTGCGGTTGCTCCAAATGAATCTAATCTTCTGAAGCGAGCCAAACCAGGGCGTGCAGAGTTTGTGGGGCTGGACGGCGATCCAAGACGGTTGTCTTGACCCAAGAGCAAGAGGAATGTAAGGAGGAGGAAGGGAGAAGAGAAGGAGAGGAGAGGAGAGTAAGATCACTCGCGCGCAGTTGTTTCTGACTGAAGGTAAGGGGAACTCAAGAAGACTGTATTCTTCTTCTTTTTCTACTACAGAGTAGCTAGGTGTTTTATATACAGGAGAGAAGTACTAAGGATGAAAGGCATGAAAGGGAGATAGGCATGAAAGAGAATTGAGACTGGTCGAGATGGTCGAGGCCATGGTGAAAGGCCTGAGACACGAACGCGTCGTGTGTGCCGAGGCGTGGCGTGTGCACATGGTCAGTGGCGAGGACTGGGTGATGCGATGCGAGGAAGGAGGCAAGGTGTGGGAGGAGGTCGAGCGTCACGCATCGCGCGCGGTCCGCACGTGGTTCCAAGGCCAGCGATATGGCTCACCTTACACTTCATCACCCAGTGAGCCAAAGAGGGACACCGACTGGACATCTTCGGATCTCCCAATCCTATAGCATGATCAACGCTAATAAAGAGTCGCTAAGACTCGGACCTGGCTACTGGTGAGAAGGTTTCATCAACTACAATGCCTTTGACTTGGGTGAACCCCTATGCAATTAGAAGGCGTGCGCGAAATCTCTTGACGGATTTGCGTGCTTAACACACCCATGTTGATAAGATCAATAAGATCATTGAGATCCCAGGTACCAGTTTACACAAGTGCGCCGATCACATATGGATACGCAACTTGCCACCTGTCGGCAGATTCCGATAAAGAGGGCCTTCCCGATATGTAGCCTCTAGATCTATTCCACTGTAGCCGAGCCATATGCGACAAGTGCCCTCTCGGATCTGCGTGCACAGTCCCTCCAAGATATTTCGGACGCGGACACAAGCAAGACCCAGAATGTCTAAGTGAGAGTGGATGCAGGGAACTGATGGAGTGTCCCGACAGTGCCAAGTGAGTTTGGCTTGATGTACAGGCTCTGTGCTGTGAGGCGGAATGAGGGGATCTGGCTGTGTCATGCAGGGTAAGGTGAAGTGAGTGTGGTGTGTAGGGAGTCTAATGGGGTTTCCGGAGATGTGCAATCAACCGGTTTGTGTGAATTTGGCATTGAGTATCACCGATCCTGTAAGGACCAAGAATTGTGCAGGCGGAGCAGTGTTAGTAACATGTCCCCTGAGTAGTAGTATGTATGTGCTTGTCGCGCGACAATAAGACTATGACGGTCAGGTGTGTGCAGATATGCCCTACATCTGAAGATGTGGAATGATGAAGCTGGATGAAGTGTGCACCCACTGAGAAATGCATGATGGAGTCCAATCGTAGATATGGATGGCAGCGTTAGTTAGCTCTAGGACCCGAGAGTGAGACCAGCACCGTGCAACTGTGAGCGCGTGTTGTCTCCAAGGGTCTCAGTCTATCTTTCGGCTCCTCCATTCTCCTGTGGTAAATCTGGCATTGTCAATCTGTGTGTGATTCCTCGCTGATCCAAGACTGATCTGAGTGCGCATTGCCCAATAGCTAGCACCTTGAATTGATCTCGCATGCAGCAGATCGGCTAAGGTACCATAGATAATTTGTAGCCAAGGATCCAATCGCTAAGGGGCAGCCAAGAAAAGAAGTCATGTTTGCTAGCCAAGCTTGCTAGCCAAGTGCATACCCCCCCGGACAAGATGACTGATCATGATCCTTAGCGCTAGGCAAGATCCGAGTACCAGAATCACTGTAGTAGATTAATGCATGGTGGAAACATATGTCCCATGCACTGATGCGAGATGTGGAATGAAAAGGGCACTTCTGTGTGCGTGTAGAGCTGGAGTTATGAAATGAATATGATGAACAGTATATTGTGCTCCAGATTTGCGTGATCTTCCAATCTTTTGATGTGTAAATTTGAACACCCCTCTTGAGTGTATGTGATGCATCCCTCATTCCAAAGTAGTGCGCGCACTGAGTAGTCGCGTGCATCGGCCTTTGGTACATGTATGATGTCTATGAGGGTTAATAGAATATCTCCAACTCCTTCCGGCTGGCAGGACGGATACCAATCCAGTCCAGATCTGTCTGATGACTGCAAGACCTCCCAGAGTAATGCATCTGGAGGCTGGAGCACAATAAATGAAGTCGGGAGTCCGGAACGGACTAATGTAATGGGTAGCTCCGGAGTCAATCAAGATCTAGCTGCCGCGTAAAGGGAAACCCGAATCTCATCTTCATCGGATGTCCGACACCTTGGTGATAGTGCAGTAGTCCCCACTATGTACGTGCTGACGTCCTGTCAGTGCCTGTCACTTTGTCTTTCGTCACCTTCTCCCTTCTCTTCCGATAGTCCGGACTGTGTGCCCAAGTTTGTTGCAATAATAGCATTGTGTTTCAGACATGGCATTGTCTATCTTTACTAGAATGTCTGTATTAAGTGAGGGTGGAGAGGCCGGCCCAACAACCGGGGAAAAGTCCATCGGAGCGCCAGAGGCTAGAATTGTTTGACACGACAGCCGAGTAGGCGTCGGATAACACTTTAGTGAATATGAAAGTGATAAGGAGATTCGATATGAGTATGTTGTCGTTTAGGAGAGTGATTCTTGCATCGTTTAATTGTTGCAATTGTGGGAACGCTGGATGTATGTCATCTAGGAATGTGCCTGTGAGGGCTACAAATGAATATGAATGCTGACATTTGATCCAATGCCACCGTATGTGCGTTTGAGTTCCTCCCACTTGAGCTTGCAAGTAAACAATTTTGATGTCATTTTTTGTTACTGCCAATGTGACCTTTCTGAACGTATATTTCAAGAGCGCGTGCATCTAAGGGAGATCTCCCCCAGCGTCCCAAGTGGTATTGCTGGAGAGACTATCATCTGTGATGTGTGACACGTGATAACTATTCATGATTGTGGGGTAATGGCCAGTAAGCAAGATGACCAAGCGAGTGATTGAGATTTCAGGAGGGAACGTAAACATGGTGCGAGGGTGCCGTGAGTAAATGTTAGGTAAACATGGATTGCCAATCTGGGCTAATGGAGCGGTTGTTGCCAGATTAATGAAGATAAATCAGTACCCTGATGCATGATAGCGCGCATGTCAATCCTTTGGCTCCAGGGACCGAGGGAGTAGGGTGTTATCTGATTAACAGAGGCTCTTGAATAAGGGAGATGTATATCGAGGAAAAATGATGAGCTTGTGTGTTGATCTTCACCTTTGGAATTTAGACACAGTCAGAGCCCATAACCTGTTGAAGCAGATGGGCGCAGGTTATGATAAGAGCGATAAGATCCTTAAGATCTATCAAAAGATATTTCAGTTTGTGTAAGACAAAACTGAAGCGATCTAGCTAATTGAGTGCCTCTTAAATATGTGAAAGCATCTCTAAGCAATCAATCATAACTACCAACTTGTATCATAAAGGATCAGTTGTTAGTAGCTACCAATTGTCATCAATTAACTTATCATTGTAACATACGCAGTGTTATGAACCAAGGCCAGGTCCTGGCCATAGATGATCCTATTTCACTCAAGAGAGACCTCTCACACTTTGCATTACCAACTCCCTTCCATTTTCTGGGCTATCCCTCCTGCAGTGCAAGATATTGCTATTGCAAAGACACTATAACATGACCAGACACCCATTTCCTAATCGGGTAATCATCGCATGGCAGCCACATGGTCACCCAGCCACCAGGGACCCGAAACAGTGGCACAAACTCTTAGAAACTGTTGCATAACTCATCTGATGTCATCAAGGCTCCAATGACATCATGGCTGACTGAGCAACTCCACAGTGACCTCATAGGCTCACTAAGCGCTCCACAGTGACATCATAATGATGTCATCGCTCCACAATGATCAGTAATATGCTCAGTAAGCCAGAAACTTGACACAAGCCAGTTTATGCCTCTGTAGTCCTATTGGATGGTACCAAAGAGTCTAGAATAGTCTCAGTTCTTTGTAATCGACCCTGTACACTGTATATAAGCCCCAATGAAGTATGGCAGTCATCAGACTGTCCATTTGTGATACTCTCATCTTCCTGGGTACTCCCCTGCAACCGCTCAGTTTAAAGACTTCCCTCGCTTCCAAGGTACTCTTCAACAACTGCCTTGTCTAAAGCCCTCTCGCTGCACTGGCCTCCAGTCTTCGCCTCTGCCTCCAGTTACACGTACCAGTCCCCATCTGGTACATTCTAGTCATTTGGCTCGTCCTCCTGTTCAACGCTGCCTACGCCGCGTACCATCTGTTCCGACCCTTGCCCACCTGCTCCTGAGTCCACACGGATCAGCAGTATGTGTCTTGACATGCAGGCTGGAGCATCTGAGCTGAGCTGGTCCGGGCTGATCCGATGTGTGAGCGACATGCGTGAGCCAAGAGCGCCCGGTCCATGGGAGCCAACACGTTAACGTGACTGGGCTGTGATTACATCAGACTGCCCAAAGCAGTGGTAATCTCAACAGTTTAAAGACTTCCCTCATCTTCAAGGTACTCTTCAATGACCACCTTGTCTAAAGTCCCTTTGCTACACTGGCCTCCAACCTTTGCCTCTGCCTCCTGCAACATGTACCAGGCCCCATCTGGTACCTCTTCATCATTTGGCTCATCCTCTTGTTCAATGCAGTCTTTGCCACATACCATCTGTTCTGACCCTTGCCCACCTTCTCCTGAGTCCTTAGTGATCAGCAGTATGTGTCTTGACATCTGGACAGTCTCTCATCACTCCTGTATTGACCAGCCAATGCTCAAGTGTCTACTCCCAACTCCCCCACTCTTGTCAATACTTCCCTGCATCTTCCTTCTCCTCTCCAACCAACTCCATGCACTGCCCTCCAACTTCTCACTGAGAACCTTGACCCAATCAACTCACCCTTGCCCCTCAGCATCATTTACTCCCCAGTGGTCCCAACATCTTCCCCTGTCATTGCCCAGCCTATTCCAGGCAACTTTGTCCCTATCAGCACCCCCCCACCAGCACAGAATGAACAACAGCAAGAGGATTGCCCTCCCTTGCCTGAAGGCTTCCTTAACTGTCCCCCTTGCTCAGCATTCTGGTTCCACCCTCACCAGTACTTTGTCCTTCCTACTGCCAATCGTACTTGCAAGCAATGGTGACCCCTCCACAATTTAATCCACCAAGATTACCTATCACACATCCCTACCACAGATCAGTTAAGTCATTGCACCTTCACTGATGCCTACACCACCACCTTCTGTGGACGCATTGTCCACACTTTTGTGGTGGAACCCTCCAACGCTGTCCTTGCCTCCAAAAATAACCTCACCCCCTTTGGTGTCAGGACTCACAGTTGAACAATCCAGTTCAAGAGCAAGGTAATAGCTTGGAGATGAGTCAACTGAGTTCAAGGACAAAGTTGGCAAAGAGCACAGTCCAAACAAGTAACAAGTACCAGAGTGGAACTGGTACTGGTTGTGAGAGGTGATCATGGAAGGAGAGAGCCAGGGTGTACTGGATAGGGTGGTCCTAAAGGAGTACCCTCAGTAGTAGGGTGCCACAAATCAAATGGACAGTCTGAAGACTGTCTGCTACTTTATTGAGTGCTTATTTAATACAAGGGAACTGATAAATAGGGAACTAGTCATAACCTTGTTATCAAGCACACTTGACAGATGAGTAAGAAGTCAGAGTACACTTACTGAGCATGCTCAGTCATGCTCAGTAAGCTGCTGAGTAAGAAGGCTCATATTGATGAGTAAGAGCTTTTAGTGTCCACATGTTCATTGCTTAGTACACATGCAATGTTCCTGATTCATTTACTGTTAGTTAGTTTAGGGCCGGTCATCTGAGGACTTGTGGTTTTGTCCAGGGAATAGAGTTGTCCATAAGGCCCCTTATATAGTCCTATTAGGGTCCTTAGAGTTGACCCTAATACTTCTATTAAGGTCCTTAGTATTGCCTTATAGTTCATTCTAAGGTTATTAGAGTTAGTCTAATAACATGTTATAGGGCCTATAGTATCTTTGTTAGTGTCTATTGTAGAGCACTTTGGGTCATCCTAAAGGGTCTTTAGGGAGCCTATAATACTGTCTTATATTGCTAGAAGGGTTGCCACTAAGTAGGGCTTGTTGTATGTCAATTGTGCCTAGAATCAATCATGCAACAGTGTGTGTGCAATAT
>JAGFNK010000779.1:0-21994 GCA_025769875.1 Russula earlei | reverse complement strand
ACCCGGTGCTATTTCTGCTTCAGTGAAGGAGGAGACTCGCTTGTAATCGGAGGGAAAAGCCACACAACGCTCAGTGACATGTTAACACGTCCTCACAGACTCGAGGGAGTAGAGGCGGCCTGCAAACTTGAATCGATTGGATTCACTAAGGCCAATGATTATGGGGCACGAGAGGAACAACATGGGATCCACCATCGCCGTACCCGCCGCAAGCCGCACTCTGTCCAGCTATACCACCTAGAGTTTGTATCTTGGTCTTAACGTATGGTTTTTGGGCGGTCTGCGAATGAGCGTGTATGGCCTCGAGGTAGCCACGGAGGAAAGTTGCGGTGATGATGGATCCAGTAGGGCAACTTACAAGGTCGTACGCCCTGAAGGCTAAGGTACAGTTTGATTTTTCTGGATATAAACAATTTATTTGTTATTTGAAGCGTGCCTGACCGAGGTCTTGGGCCATCGAATGCAAGAAATTTCGGCAATCTGCTGTTTGTATCACCCACATCGCAAGGTTGTCAGTGATTGCCGAAATGATGTTCATGATGGACCCTAAGCATCACGTGGGAATGTGAGATTCCACCGTTACTACTAGTTGAAAGCTACAGATGTCTCTGCTCAGGTCTTCGACAAGGACCTTAGACCATATCGTCCATCTTACCCCTCCAGGAACCTTTCATGAGACGGCCGAACAATTCCGCCAACTGGGATTCAAGTCGGTAGTTCACCGAATAACGTATCGGTCCACTACATCGTCAATCAGTGTCGTTGCTGGGGGCACCCATGTTGATGGACTGACTGCCAACTCGCTCATCGTGAGATCAGCCCACCACGCATATCCCTGCCAACTTACGTATGATCTCCGGAAAGCTCAGATCATGCCGATGGCGCATATCTAGAGCTGCTCTCCTTCACACATCCCGAGGGCGCATTACCCGCCCTCTAGCCCGTCCCGCGACGCACGCTGCCGCCAACAATGGGCCAACAAAGCAAGTGGCTGGGTCGCCCTTCGCGTTCTCGGCGCGCCGCGCGCCACGCCGCCGCTCTCCTGCTCTCTTGAACGAAACGCCTGAGAGATGAGGGCAGCAACACGCGGTACGCGCCCGAAGTCGCGGTGGCCGCAGGCGGCTGGACGGTCGCGAGGTCCAGTGGGAGATAAACGCCGCCGGTACGGTGGGCGGAGAAAGAGGGCTGCACGCGCCTGCCGTTCTTCTGCGGCGATGTGACGCCGCGCGAGTTGCGAGTAGTGCGCATGCATATGCCCCCGCGGATCTCTTCCCTGCCCAACCGTTTCCGTTTCTCACTGCGGACATGCGATAATGACAATTGGCTGATGACGCGCTCGCCCGCTCGCCCTCTGTTTCCAGGTACCCACACAGCCGCCGTCCAACTCGAAACATCCGAACGGCGCGCTGGGCATCGCGCACCTCCGCGTGCTGGCCCCGCCGAGCGTATTCGCGGGAGCTGCCGCCGAATTGACGGCGATCGTAGGCGAGGAACCGATCGACGTTTCCTCCAACGAGCTCGTGTGGCTGCTCGACCTGCCAGGCCAAGTCACGCCAAAGCGGCATCCGCAGCTCGTGCTGTGCGAACCAGACGTCGAGGATGAAGGGGAAATGCGGTTTGCGCAGACCCACGGTGCGGGCCTGTTTGAAGTCGGCGTGCGCGTTGATGAAAGCGATGGGAAGCAGGGGTGGTCGGATACACCGTTTGGAAGAGTCGCCTGGGTGCCCTTGTAACCAATGCATCTCGGGGTATCTGTGATGGCCCCTACCTCTGGAATTCGACTTCTGCATAGGTAACCCCGCCCTTCTATGTACTCGGCTTGAATGTTCTTATGGCCACATACGCTGTAATCGATCGCATCTCTGACAGGATTTCACGGCAATCGTCATGAATCACACTTGGCCCATTTACTCTGGCGGAGTCCGGGTGAAACCAGTCAAAGTAAGAACGTCAGTTGATCCTCCTATCCTCCTGGATGCAGCGGGTCTATTAGAATAACAAGAGTCTGCGCAATGCCGCAGCCGGCCATGTCAGCGTCGTACGTGGTGTCCGCGGCCTTTTATCGTAGGTGTCCACAGAACTACTATGTGAGACCGCAGAGCTTTGCCAGTGCTCCAACAAACACCTCCAAATCGGCCAAGCCCACAAAAGTGAGTTTTGATCGACCTAACGAGCACAGATTGCAGCTCGTGGTCCTAGATAGCGACGGTTGCCCTCTGCTTCTCTAAGAGGTGCAGGTGGTCCATTCCGCATGCTCCGCGCTCCCAATCACGGACGAGCCTATACTTCCTCTTGGCAGTGCATCCGTCGATATCGCAGACGGCGGGTGCCAGGGGTTTCCGCAGTTGCTCTGCATGTTCTGCCATTACTGTATCCCCGTCGCCATCCAGCGCTGGCTGTTGCGGCATCGGCAGAATCGAAGCGGGCACCGAAAAGGAGAGAAACATCTTATTCCCAGGAGGCGCCTCGGGGGAAGGTCTCAAGGTCGAGATCCAACGGTAGCTCGTTGGGACGACCTCGACTACGGGCGCTGCTACCACGACCTCGCCGCTCTCTTCTTCGTCGATCTCGCCCTCTGCCGGAGTACCGTTGCCTGTGTGGGTCGCAGGCGTGCGATCTTCCGCACTGGCGAGGTGATTGCGCCTATTTCGCGTGCCAGATTTCTTCTTCAGGAGACGGTTGATTGTTTCCGCCTTGTACGAGACACGAGCGTGTGCATCAGATGGAAGGGGAATGAAAGGACAACGATGTAGAATACACGCGCACCTTCTCGTCTTCTAGCTTCTTCTCTGAGAGATGCTTTCGTTTACGCGCCGTCTCTTCGCGCCTGAGCGCGATCTCGGCCTCGTTCAGCTGTTTCTTCTTGCGTGATGTTTCATCTGTCTCCCCATCACCAGTTAGTCAAGGCCATCCGACGGCGACGCCTGATGCCGAGAATGAAGAGCGCACCCAGTGCAACGTGCGACGAACCCACGACGCTCGCCAGCACGGCTTGACGCGTTGTCAGCGGCCGTTTTCCGTTCCCGCTACGAGGGATGTCGTCGTCGTCATCTTCGGACTCGATGTCGCTGTCGAGGTCTTTGTCCTTAGGAACGGCGCGGTGCACGCGAGGGGGCTTTTGGGGTTGAGTGGGGAGTTTGAGCGTGATCTTTAGCCGCGACGAGCGGGAGGGCGTGGTTTGCGCTGGTGGTGGAGAGATGGAAGGAGAAGAGAGCTCATCCAGGTCGGACTGTCGGAAAGGCGTTGTGTTAATTACTTGTCTGGCACGATTGAGGTGAAAGTCTGCGCACCTCCTGCACTCCGTCACCATCGCCATCGTCGGCAGGCTCTTCATCCTCATCCTCCTCCTCGGGTTCGTCCCCTTCGTCGCCCTCCTCGGGTTCATCTCCATCCTCGTCCTCGTCCTCTCCTTCTCCGGCCCCTTCGTCTCCCTCGACCTCGACCTCAACCTCTTCTTCGTCTTCTTCTACTTCCGGCTCGTCCTCGGCGTCGGGAGCAATGGAAAGCGCTTCAGATTCTGTCTCTGGTTCCGCAGAGACATCGGAATGTATGATATTCCTGGGCATTATATGAGACGACAGGTGTGGCGTTGACCGACACTACATGTGGTGGGGGTGGGAAACAAAACACGATCAACCCCCTTATCATTATTGGTCATCTGCACTCCAAGCCCTCTATTATTACCGCTCGTGAGACATGTCTTACTCTTTCTTTTTTGACAGTGCCTCGTTCCCGTGCTCGAGTAAAGTCACATGGACGCTCTCTGGTGATTGTCTAGCAACAATGAGCGCTTAGGGCCGTCGTCAGGGCCAGTCGGAGGTGTCACTCTTTGGCAGGAGGTCAATTGTACGACATGTCAGCACGCCTCGACGCAAAGCCATGTACTACCACTCTGTATTTCGCGACATATTGTTTTCTGTATCTTATTGTTCGTGCTCGCCCTTATATCTCATCGTTATCTATCATCTAACCGACTCATGACTTTCGCCAGACCTCTTTTTACACTTCATGATCATGCGAACATGGAGGAGCGTTCCGCGGCTGTATGTCCATTCCATCTTGTCGCGGAAGACATTTTACACGTGGAATATCAGGAAGCGTCCTCGCAATCGCCAGTGCTTTGGAATGAGGAGCACGCTACTCTTCTGGCAACCAAGTGGTATGATCATAAGAAGCTCGCGGAGCTGGGTGAGACGGAAGGTACTTTTTAGACTATCCCGTACGATGGCCGAATCCTTGAGACCTATCTTCTCCAGGTCTTGTTTACAAGAAGGGCCCGTTTTCTACTATCGAAGAGCAAAGCATCAAGGATGCCATTGAACAATATCGCGTCGTAAGTGCTTCTCGGCGTCATTGACGAGTCCCTTACTGAATTACTTGCACCTTCCAGCAGCACGCGCTTACCGAAGATGACCTACATAAAATAATATTTACCAAACAGAGGGGTTGTACGTTTTGGCACGATGTTGGTGAGTGAATTGTCTGGCTGCCTAGTACTCCAGAAGACCGTTAATCTTGGTAGCTCGTTCGGTTCCCATGCGACCTATTAAGAATGTCTTCGTTCATGTTCGTCGGGCTTGGGAGCGCACAGCCAATCAGGGGCGATGGTTAGATCATGAAGACAAAGGGCTGGAACAGTAAGTGGCGTTATTGACGCGAGATACGAGGTTAATTGTCTAATGTCAATCGTCAGGGCGATTTGTGAACTCGGCCACTCGTGGGATGCGATATCTAAACGCATCGGCCGATCTCCTGCTAATTGCCGAGACCGGTACCGCAACCATCTGGCACATCGGAGCGAGCGACGGACAGGTAAATGTGCCTCATGATGACTTGCAACGTCTGTATTGACATGAAACATAGGCGCTTGGTCTCCGGAGGAAGTTCAGGAGCTGACTTCGATTGTTAAGTCGATAACTCCACGACAAGGAGACAGTGCGACGGGAATATCCTGGGCAGATGTCGCGGCGCGGATGGGACACAAGCGGAACGGCCAGCAATGCCGTAACAAATGGTGCAGCGTATCCTACCTCTCTATCGCGATCGGATAGTGACGATTTCGACCTTCACGCCCCTCAGGGTACAGTCGCTGCATGGTCGGGATGAACACTCCCGATTGGAATGGTCAAAGGTGGACATATACATCTTCATGCACAAGTATGTGATCATCGCACGCCCAGCGTACAGAGAACGTCTTACTGAGACTAAAACGCATCCGGAAGAGTCACGTCGCTCTCCGTCCTCGACGAGAGCGAGATAATTTGGAGCAAATTCCCGGACGCGGGCTGGAATCGGTGGTCTTCGTATCAGCTACGGCGCAAGTGGCGAGCGCTGAAACGCTCGGTCCCTGGCCACGAGAGCATGACCCCACGAGGTGAGTACGGTCTTCGACGGGATGCTGTGAGTACCCTCACTCAGATGAGTCACGCAGAAATTGCCTATGCTGTCCTACAACAAGAGTCGTCGTCTACGAAGGATGCGTTCGATACGTGATTCACGGTTTTCGTAGAATATGTGTACACGGCAGTCCCATTTGTTCATATTATGTTTCGCCATCAGTTTCAGGGCGACCTGCTCCACATTGATTTCCCCACGTTCTGCTCATGCTCATGGAAGATCCGAGTTGCCACATGACATGACCCTTCAAACCGGATGGAATGTGTTTAATTGGCGTATGTTGGCACAGCCTTCAGACGCGCAAGTGGATCAACGATCAAATACTTGCGCATGCTCATCTTACTTGAGTCGGATCCTTCGCAGCGCCGGTTGAACTCAAAATGCTCACTCATCTTATCTTGTCCGATGAGACCAACGATCCGCGCCATCTCCACTCCATTTATTGTCCACTGATCGAAGCGAGCATTGCGCCGTCTGCCATCAGTCGCGCTCTGTGATGCGCTGTGCCGTGGGCCTTCTTCCCGTACCCGTGTCCCACGCGTACGCCCCACCCCACCCCCCTTGGTTGATGCATGTGCATGAAGCACGAGTGCCAGTGAGGGGCCCCACTTCAAATTGTTTCGGATTTGACAGAGCCGCATGGCCCACAGCACTTCAAGCACGGCACTGCTGGAGAGCAACGTAACTTTGAATGAAAATGGGAATGTTTTTTTTTTTTTTTTTTGAGTCCCAATATACGGCGCCCGGTGCTCGAGCCGTCTTCTTTCTGTTTTCTGTTCTGTTTTCTGAATTCTCCAAGTGATGGAGCACCTGAGCGCTGAACCGTCACGTCGGAAACCGAATCAAATCGAACCGAAACGAACCGAAACGAACCGAAAGTACCCACAACGCCCCACCGGTTGCTTGCTTCTGTTGAGTAGGAGAAGAGGAAGACTTCCGCCTGGTCATGTCCGGTTTGTTCTTCCATACGTTATCAGCGTGTCCCGTGCATGGCATGCACCATAGCAATGGTCCCGGAGAAGACCCCAAGCCAACAAGGGATAGATCGGCCCTTGTGTAACAGGTTTCGCAACACGGGCGCCGTGGCGGGCCGTGCCTCCCCCCCCTGCCAAGATTGGCGAGTGATGATGCGCTCTCTGTCCCCTTTGACAAGCGCTCTCTGTCTCCTTTGACAAGCGCTCTCTGTCCCCTTTGACCGACAGCGCGTTGCACCGACTAGATTACATGTTCTTTGTTGTGTTTCTCCCATGGCGCTGGGGTAGAATGCAGAGGAAGAATGCAGAGGAAAAGAGTAATATGTATGTATGACGTAAGGTTTATCATGGCGCAGAATCAATGGTAAGCGTACCAATCGTGGGGTATCGTGTGAAGAAGGGAAAATTCCTACAACTGAGACATAAACTCAAGCCAGGCCCCGCCATGTTTCGTGGTCGACCGTGCGTATATAAGGTGAACCCCCGCCAAGAACAGACCGATACCGTAAATTGGAGAGAGCACGACCCTGAGCTCAGTGGTTCAGGTGATGATACTGTACTCCATAACATATACTGAGATGGACGATGCTCAGCGCTAATGAGCATCGTCCAATCGGGTCGTCATACCTTCTCCGGCGCAAGCATCACCATCGCGACCGTCGGCCGAACTCTAAGGTCGACCACGTTCACGATCAGCACGGCTAGCTTGCGACACGGAGCCCCGTATTCGCGGGATCCACGCACCTATTGGCGAACGAAAGTTCTGCCTCAGCAAGGAGGTCTTCGTAGCAGGATTGTTTAACCTCTCTGCGTAGTGCAAACACGGTTTCGCAGCTGGGTATGGCATGCGCTCGGGCGACGCCGGGCGGCGGTTGGGTGCAAGACGGACGAGTTCTGTGGGTAACGTCGCCGGATGCACGAGCGGTAGCGGCGTGTGAGAACCCTCTCGCAGCTGCATTGGCGATGGGACATTAACCGAGTGGTGATACTGAGGCGGTGGTGATGATGAAGTGGGTTTGCTCTCCACTGGCATATCCTCAGGATCATATGTCCCATAAAGCTCCTGCTCTTGTGACACCGAGATGAGGTGATTTCGCGAGCCAAACAACCCGCGACTTCGTAAACCCATGTCACGCGCCAGTATCTCATTCTCTATGGAGCGAGGGAAGAAGATCTGCGCAGCGCAGTGGGTGAGAAGGCATTGAACCAGAGAAAAAGGAGCCACACCATAACGGTGATTCCGGACGACACGACCATCCCGAATCCGGAAAGCATAGCAAGAAACTCTGCGAACTATTCCTTCAATTCCCGGGTCTTCGACTTCCAAGATATCTTAATCACGCACCCGTATCGAAACTGTTACAAATAAGGCAATCAGAAGAGTGCAGGAGCTGCTGATAGGACTACGTACAGCTTTTCGTTTATGGTGTGGTGGTGTCGAACACCATCGATTGACAAGACGAGAAGGGGTAACGCGAAGAGAAGTCGAAAGAAGACACGGATTGTCTTAGGCAGGCGGAGTTCTTAGACGCCAGGAAGAGGAATGCCTGAGCACATGCTACATACATTTAGTTCGTGGAATTTTGTAAGGCGAATAATAGTGTTCATGTCAACGCCTTCCTCTCGCTGAAAAGCGCTCAGCTACACGAGAAAAGTTCCGAGACAGAGGGCGCACCAGTCCGCGTAGAAAAGGTTGGAAGAGAAATCTGTGGATCGCATAGGTATGATACAGCCCAAAAGTGCGGAACACTTACAGCACGGGAATGAACGACAACGTGAGGAACAGGCTTCCTAAGCTGCCCGCAAGGAGTGTATACGCCTCGCACTTTAACGGGTTCAATCAATATGGGTTTCCGCTCCAATTCCTGTAATTAAATGGATGACACGATACCTTGAGAGGATCCGATCGGTGGAAAAGTGTCACGAATGGCACGCAAAAAATGGCTGCGGCCGAGCCCACCACCCACATTTTGAAATACAGGCTGCTGAACCAATCCTTCTGCGTCGGCCGTGCATTAACAACAAATAACCAAAAGCACAGCTCTGCAGCGCACGCGGGCTTTAGTGGGAGGACGATTGGAGGAAAAGGAGAATTGCGCCTCACCTTCGAGATGGGTGACCCTGGGGCGAAAGTGAGGGGGGGTCCTTGTATAAACTTTTCGCCCGGGACTTAAAGCTCAGATCTACTCACATTTCACACGACCACGCAACAGCCATGCACATATACAATGGTAAGATGGCGCTTCTGTGGGCAGGTGTCCACAGTTGATAAGGGTTAGGAATGACTGCGATGGCTGAGCAGGGGACAGAAGTGAGGATTCACAGAAGGCTCACCTCCAAACCCGGGAAATGTAATATAACCCTCCGAGTATTTGATGATAGAGAAACCAATGGCATACGTCATGATCGAGGGTACGGACAACAGATAAGAGTACTAGAGCCGATGAGAGAAGGTTATGGCGGTCGCGCGAGCATTGTCACGAACTGTCATGACGCGCTTGAAAGTTCCTTGAGGGCCCTGATTCCACCTGATGGCGCGTCCAAATGGTAAATGGTGTGGGGCAAGCCAAACCGTGGAAAGAGAGTTCACCTTATGCACCTGAAGCGATCGAAGCACCAGAGATGATAAAGCAGAAGGCATCCTAGCTATCGAGCAGAGGCGTCAGGACCATCCCGGCAGCGTGGGATGGTTAGGGCCTACCAGGGACGTGAGCAAGGACCAGACAAGAAGAGTGGGAGGTGTCAAGTGGGACATGTTTGCCGACTACGACTGCATGCAGCGACGAGATTGGGGGGTCGTTGGATAGGCGGATGCGGGTGCATGGGAAGGATCATTATTTATAATTTATGAAAAAGCTAAAATACACTCCGCTTCGTTGGACTCCATCAGGGGAGCACATGGTTAGCGAGAGAGAGATGATTGACGTTCAAACTGGCGGTACAGCGATCAACCGCCGGAAGAATCAGGCCCCGGTCAAGCGTCTATCGCAGTTCGTTTTTCTCCTTGCATCCGTTCGATTCCCACCTGCTGCTGCAAACATCGCTTTCTACACCTCCAAGTCGATTAGCAGCGGTGTCTCAAAATAAATTCTTCCATCCGAGCCCGATTCCATTTGTAAAAAAATTCCGCGCTAGCTGCCACCAGGCACCAAGACGATCCGCTTGCCCTTGCAGAGTATTTTGTGATGGACTACCATGCGCCAACCACCGATGAAATGGAAGAGATTCTTCTCTCCTGTCGTTACGGAGACGTAGACGACGTCACCTCCTTCATCCACCGCTTTGGCACAGGCCCTCTTAGCGAAGCGCGGGACGAGAACGGGAATACCGTCCTCCATATGGCATCTGCGAACGGCCACGTCGGTGAGTCATTTCGCACACGTCGAATACGGCCGCCGATCCTCGGAAGAGCACCGCAGAGCTTCTTGTCGATGTACTCCTTCCCATCGTGCCCCAATCGCTACTCTCCGCGCAGAACCGCGCAGGCTCCACCGCCCTTCACTGGGCCGCACTCAACTCCCAGCTCGCGACTGCTCGCGCCCTCGTGGATTGTCCTCGCGGGCCGGGGATTGACTTGATCGATATCAAGAACTCTGCGGGGCGCTCCCCGCTCGGTGAGGCGGAGGCCGCAGGTTGGGACGATGGTGCAAAGTGGATGATCGAGGTCATGCGGTTGGACAACGTCGGCCAAGCTGACGGTGATGCTCCATCGGGCGGGGACCTTGCTAATGTTGAGTATGAGGCACCGGACACCGACGGTCAAGTCACGCGTATGTCCCCTGCCGCAACTGAGAAGACCGAGGACACGGAGGGGCCACCTTCGTCAGGATTCTCCTCGTAAGCCCTCCTTTACTCCAGCACCTTCCAGCAAAGACGTATTGATATGCCACAGCACGAACAAGTGGTGAAATACCACGGCCAACTCATGGAAAGGGCGGATTGTAAAAACGATCATCTTTATGCTTGTCGTCTTGCGTGAAACTGTATGGGACCCTCCCCACGGAGTCCTCCCAATACGAAGCTGGCCATAGCATCTAACACCACGTGGTTACCGGAGCGCACATCACATGGGTGTTGCAAACGATTTGATTCCGAACGGTGTTGTCTGATGTCTCTCGTTGCAATTACGGCAACATCACGTGATTGAAGCGATAAGGCGCGTCACGAGCACAGATTGGGTTCAATCAATTTATAATGTTACGGTCACCTGCGTTGCACAGCTCATCAACGATAACGTACACTTGGTCTGTGTCCACCCATCTCTCTCATCAAATCTACGATCCTTTGCCCTAAGATAAGACCGTACGCAGCGTCTCCTCTGCCTGCCGCATGAGAAAACATTCTCAACCAACTCGGATCGCAGACATGATGTCTGATCAGCCCAGGGCCCCACTCGTGGCGCTCACACTCTCTCGAGCGCTTAACTCGGAATTGTCAAACACCACACAGATCTGTTTTGATCATCCGACGAGCAGCGCACTGGCAAGCGAGGTCCGTCATCTTGTCACTTGCTACGTCGTTGGCGGCGCTAACCCACCATATAGCTTGCAGAAGCAGAAGCCTTGATCGGTGATACCTTAAGACAAGTCCACTTTCTGAAAAGTCACATGCTGCCCGTCAATCGCCTCCCACTCGAAATCCTCACCCACATCTTCGGCTTTCTCGGAGGTGGCGTTCGCGTCGTCCCTGCGTCGCACGTCTGCCGGAAGTGGAGGAACGTCGCCTTGAGCACGCCGTCGCTCTGGACCGTCATCCGCGAAGACGACGAGGTGTTTGCAGCGCAGAGCTTCTTAGAGCGGTCGCTTAACATGCCGCTCGACGTCTCCTTCCGCCTCGACATGCGAATGCCTGCCAAGTTCCGATCTTTCGTGGCGCCGCACGCCTCGCGCATCGCCCGTTTACACATGCACGTCTTTGGCGATCGCGTGTTCGACTTTATTCTTTGCTCGCAACGCGCGACTTTGTGATGCCAGCACTCGAGCGCTTCTCGATCCGGATGAGCGAATATCGTTTCCAGGATGACAGTCACGACTGCGTTCTGCCACCTAGCTCTTTCTTCCCCGAGTCGGAATCCCTCACGCACCTGACGTTCAGATCGGCGTTGCCCCTTCAGACCCACCTCTCGCCCGCCATCAGATCGCTTATCCTTTCGGATAGAGCGTTCGATTTGGATGCCTTGCTCGGCTGCCTCGAGGCCGCCCCCAACTTGGAATTTCTCGCCCTTTTGAACGCGGTGCCCTACACTTTCCTTTCTGGCCCGAGGTCTCTCGTCTCGTTGAACCGGCTGAGAGAGCTGCATTGGTTCCAGGTCCGTGTGTACTTCAACGTCCTCGGGACCGTAAAATTCTTCGAGCATCTCCTCATGCCCGCTCTCGACACCACCCTGTTCGTGCTCTACCTCGACCCAACACAGTTTTCCATCGCCCACCTGTACACCCCCTGTCTCCGCCACGTCTCCCTCTTCGGCGCAGGCACGACCACGAGCATAACCGAGCTTCAACTGGAAGCCTCGCACTTCACGTCGGGCAAGCCCGCTCGCAACAACATCATCTTCCATGGCCGACGGGACCACGAGACGTTCTTCAGCGTGCGCGTCCATCGGGGCAACCTCGACTCGTTCTGCGCCCCCGACCCCGACGGCATCGCCCTCCTCTCCTCCGTGCGCGTCGACCTCTCCCACCTCTCCCAGCTCACGCTCACCAGCGAATTCCCCTACTCCTGGGGCCGCTTCTTCCGCACTTCCTGGTCCCGCTTCCTCCGCTCGGTGCCGGCGATAAACGTTCTCAGCTTACACGTCAGCAGGCCCATCGAGATCATCGCCGCCATCGCCGCCGCGGACTCGGACGAGTTGTCCTCCGCAGCCGCAGCCGTCACCACCGCCTCGCCCATGCTCCCCCGGCTGCGAGTCCTCCGCCTCTTCTGCTGCACCAGAACGGGAACCAAGAAAGGCGCCGCCGCGCCAGATACCGCATGCGCGCCCGAAAGCGGC
The DNA here is from genome assembly GCA_025769875.1 of Russula earlei. Taxonomy (NCBI): domain Eukaryota; kingdom Fungi; phylum Basidiomycota; class Agaricomycetes; order Russulales; family Russulaceae; genus Russula; species Russula earlei. The sequence goes on along the minus strand of JAGFNK010000779.1, from coordinate 9,634 downwards.
ATATGCGACGAGGAGAGCCGGCAGGTCCTGCTCCGCTTCTTGCGGCGCCGCTCGGACATGGGAATTCCCATCCAGAGCATCGTCTGCTCTGCCGAAGACGCCGCCGCGCTCCCTCCAGCGGCTGTGGCCCTCGTCGACTCTGTCGAGGTCGGGCTCCCTGGTGTATGGGCCGGGCCTACATTCCCGGGACGCATGATCCCGCTACTTGAGGAGCACCTCGATTGAGATGACGGGCTGGCTTACACACTCCTCCTCCCCACGGTGATATGCGCCTCGTCACGCACTCAGCGTTTCCCTTGGCACCGTGTCAATGCGCCCCGTGCTGGCTGTGCGGGTTCATTTCCTGGACCCGCGAAGAAGGTCATAGGGCCATCAGAAGGGCGAGAGACTGTAGTACGCCTGTCTTCTAGGGAGGACGTCATATTTCTACGCGTTTCGATCGTAATGCAATGATCGGTACATTAAGCCTGGTGGTACAAAACGAAATCCGATGCCTGACAGACTAAGATGTATGTACGAAATGAGGCTTATGCGACCACCACTGTGGGCTGCCTCTCCTCTCATTACGGCTGCTGGTTTGCGGCCGACGAACGACCCGTCTTCCATCCGGTTCCAGCGGGGAGGACAATCCGACCAGTCCGGTCGATATCCGATGTGGGCGTCGTGACATACCAGTTCTCCACACCTCCGGCACTAGCCGTGCGCATTCGCCGTCGCTTCGAACTTTCCGGCGTCCGCCCCGCGCGACGCCCTTTCACTTGCTGCTGGTTGGCATACTGGCCGAGATGCGGGGCGGAGTGACGGGTACGCGGGCGGAGATGCGGTGTCAAGGGGTCACTCGGTTGGAGTACCTCCGTGTGAGGTTCCGTCAATGCCTTCCGTTTTCGAAGTGAGGTCGATAGGGTGGCTTCTCGGCTCACACTGTTAATGTGCTCACGGATCGGGAGTGGTGCGTTGAGATGATAAGTAACCGTGCCCAGCGTCGAGGCTGCAAGTGTAGAAGTTGTGGGGGAATGGACCAGATATTCGGCAGCCTTCAGCGCGGGTGTCGACAGGTAGGCGACTTCCTGCAACGAGCGACGGCCGTCCCCTCCCATCGCTACCGGTATAAGGGGAGCCACGCTTGGCACATCTGGTTGTCGATTCGCTCCACGATCCCAGTGTTCCTTGGCTGCACCCATGACTTTCCTTACCCGAGTCGCCTCCGTACCCTCCTCGGTGGACGCCGTCTCTTCCTCTGTGGGGGTGGAACCAAGTGTGGCATGTCGAGACAGACCACGATCGGCAGGTGGGATTTGAGGATCCTGGTTGTTCACAATCATGGCATCTTCGGCAGCTATCGTTCTCATCCATAGGATAGATAGGGGTGTATTGGCCGTCGAAAGGGCAGAGCACGCTTGAGGTGAGTTCCCCAGCGTTGAATTTCCCTCAGTCTCTGCACCAGCTGACAGCTGGATGTTCATTGAAGGTAACATAGGTACTACTGTCGGCGGTGTATGGTCTACAGTCAGGTGGGGAGTTGTACGACGCCAGCTGTCGGAGAGACCTGCTGGGGAGTCGTGATGCACAAAACGCCGTTGGCTAATGGGTGTCGGGGGTAATAGAGAATTGGGTAGGTGTAGTGATGAGGGAGGTGATGCCGAGTCCTCACAAAAGCCGGAGTGCCAGGTTGACGTCCTCCGACGCGCCGCAGGAGGGCAGTATTTCTCGGCCAGCGGTTCTCGCAGGGAATGACCAGGGCGGGCTTTAATATCTTTGCATGTACTGTGTAAATCGCATGAATAATGGAATCCGATGTACGGAAATGAACTACGTGCCTTCCGTCCAGCCTCTGGCTTGCAGGCACAATCAGTTCGCCCTCAGGGGTGACAACAATCACTCCAAGAGCAACATCAGCGACATTAGAGCTACCTTCGACATGTTCAGGCTTGCGCGGTGTTATCAAGGTCATTGGAAGACATTCTAAAGTCGCCGCTTCCTCGTCAAGCGCCTCGGCTCTTCCTTCACCGCTTTGCAGAGCGATTTCCCAGAATGTACGGCTTACATCTACGTTTTCCGGAGCTAATGGAGAAGTAATATCCTCAAGACAAGATTTGGCAGTTGAAGCTTGAATACCATCCGACTTGTCGCGCCTGTGGCACTGCTGGAACACTCCAGGCGAGGTGCTGATGCTCTCCATCCGAGATGAACAACCGGTGGTGCTGGCTTTCTGATTTGTACAAGGAGTCTCTGTGAGCAGAGTTGGATCGGCACCGAGAGTGGTGGAGTTGTAAGAATCCTCCTTCGGGAGAGAAAATGGAGATAGACGAGACGTTGTAGAGCCATAGACTGGGGAGGAAGCGAGAGACAAAGAGGCGTTGCTATAAGAGGTTGATGCTTCGACAGTACGAGATAAACCGATCTTCGAATGAGAAAACATATTTGAATTGGTGCTGTCAGGATCGCAGCTTGCGGTATCGGTAATGGTGGTGAGCCGGTGAATCTGAGACATTTGACGTTTGACAAGAGCTCCGAGGATATAGTGAGGCCGTTCTTGTTCAGATATTCGTGTTTCACATCGCCGATGAGTCAAAATATCCGGAAAAGGCGTGCATCTAGAGTCCATCGGAGAGAGGATCCTCGTAGGCGATGGGGTGACGAATGGCACAACAGAAGACGAGCTCCCAGAAGTAAGTTGAGCCTGATCCAAAGGCAAAGAGCCGAAGTCATCCGTGGAATAGAGGCGGAAATTAAAGATGGAACAGAAACGCTTCCTTCGTAACACCTTCCTGGAACGGTGTCAGCGAGGTCATTGAGGGCGGCCTGATGAAGCGATTTGGCCGTTAAGCATGGATCCTGGTTCTTGGAAACGCTGCTATCCTTCCAGTAACTGCGTAGTCCACAGAGGACGTCTTCTAGGAAAGACGACAGGGCAGCCTTTGGAGTATATTGCCGAGAGATAAAAAAAGCAGTACACAAGCGATCCATGAGAGTGGAGAGACAGTTAGGAGAAAAGAATATAGCGGTGACGAAAAATGAGACAGCTATGATGATCGCGGCTTCGGCGAGCTGATACAAGAGCTGAGCGTGTATAAGTTCCCAGATAAAGGAATAATGCTGTTTTTCTCTCAGTGCAACGGATACAGGTCGATCGGTGGTGTCGGTCAAACACTGAGGACTAGATGTGTTAGAGAAAATCAAGTACTGAGAAGAACCGCCTGCGTCCAGAGTCGATTTGGAGGAGTATCCGCTTTCTAGGAATAGCGTAGCTTCTGGGGAAGGGACCGAAAATTGCTCAGGTGCATTGGGGGTCAATAGGAAGTTGAACTTTAAGGATGGAAGATGTAATGCTCGATACAAGCTGAAAGGCAACAAGGGTAGGCCCACAGCAAGAACCAAGGCAACAACGAGAGGGAACATAAGATTTCACGAGAGGGGAGGAGTTGGGTGCATACAAGTTGGGTTTTCCGTGGGAGTCCCTTGGGAACCCAGGGGTTGGGTTGACTCGCACGTGACATATGTGGCACCGCTACAATACTGTGGCACCGTCGACTTATTGTCCTTCTCTAGGGAAACAAGGACGAAACACAACAAGGGCCTATACACGTACATCAGCAACCTTACCGACGGCCCTCGATCAGAGAGCTCATCCCATTGGCTGTTATTTCTTCTCTGAAATTCGGTCATGAACATCCCTTATTTTATCTTGACGTGCTCGCGTTGGAGAACGAGCCTCGTTGACGACTATGAGCGCTAGGGGGACATTCGCGGGTTTGTATAAGTACCGCAGCTCGTCCTCATCTCTTCGGCAAACTTCTGCTGTTTTCCTGGTTTGCGGCGTCGTTGATCGACCCTACTGCAATTCCTCCCGTTTCACTCTTTAACTCAGGTAATTCTCTCTGTGTGTCCACTCCTTCACGATCATTTAGAGCTTTCTCTACGTACGTATCCCATCAATTTACCGCTACGAGCTTACAACTGACGACATTCAGTACGACTCTACTTAGGAAATCAACGCTAACGAGCACCATGCCTAACTACCATCAAGTCCCCACCTCCTCCGTTCTCTTTAGTTCGCTCTCTGCGGGCGTCACTAATGTGTCACAACCTGATGATCGTTCTCCTCGTCAAGCCCATGACCAAGGCGCCAGTACTTTTCAGGTGTCCGTACCCGGAGGCCCATTTATCGTGATGAAAGACCCGGCTGGATCCTCAATGTCTTTAAACCTAGATATCGAACCGAGTTCTGGTTCTCCTATCCTTTCCGGACCAGCGGCAAACATCCAAGGCGACGTCCCGAATGTCCATTCTTGTAACTGCAACAAATCTATTGCCTCACCCCACAAACTCTCTCCGCCCAGAACCGCGGAGCGCTCTCTGGGCGAGGCGCACGCCATACGCCCATCTCTGAAGTCGCTACACGGCAGGCAGCTACGGCCAACCCCCATTCTCACCCACGCACGAACGTCTCTGGAACAGACTCGATTATCTCAATCGCCTTGCCTCAACACTGGAGAATCCCGGCAGAAGCAGAGGTCCAAGGCGCCGGCCCCAGTGACATACGCTGACATCCTGCAGAGTCCTTTCACCCCCACTCCCGCTTCTGTGCAACGTCGTTCTCAGAGTCCCAACATCAGCAGCGCCTTTTTCACCCCTGAAACGTGCTTGGACGAAACGATAACTCCTCCGGCTCCAAGCACCCCCAATCGCAACGCGCCTCCGAGGCTGGACACTCTTCCAACTCAATCTTCCTTTGATTCTGATTTCGATGCACCCCTCGTCCAGTCGCCCTCGCCTATAGACCGGCTTTCAGACGTCTCCCGACAGAGCGCTGTCGACCCGCTCCGTTCTCTCCCAAACTCACCTTCTTACTCTGTCTCTGGGTACAACTCCCGCACTGTCATACCCCGCCCACGTCTGGTGATCGACGTCCAGCCGGACCGGCCCATGGAATCTGCAGTTGATCGGCCGCCATCTTCGCGCGCCACAGATTATCAAGGTGCCACGGTGGAGAGAACTCTTCCTGGTCGCCCAGAGAGCGCCACACATTCTGTCAACGACGACAGTAGCACGCAAGATGGGGTCAGGACTACAGGCGTCACGAGTCACTTTTCGGACCATCATCTTGTCGACGCCTCCGCACACAATACCAATTCAACTTCCGATCTCCCTACCGATCGTGCCGCGGGGCCGTCGATGATTGAACCAGACGATCGAGAATTGCGGCATAGCTTGACAACTGATTCGGAAGCAATGCCTACTGTAAGCCTCTATGTGTCCTTGCTCTCGTCGGCTTTGATTGACTGGCTCCATAGGAACCCGTAAGTTCATGTGGGACGTCGCTTTCGGGCGAGGTCAAAGGAACATGGGTAGGGAATTTGAAGCGGGACCATATGACACTTAAGCTCGACATCTCGCTCGACGGGCTCAAGTTCGGCCTGCACAACTTGTCTTTGTCCGTATCATCTGAGTCGTTGTCGTCGCTTGATCTCGGTGCAAGTCTGAATGATCGTCCTCGTCCCGTGACCGAGCTACACTGGACGCATGCAACGTCGGCGGCAGAAATAAGCATGAACCGAATAAATCAGTTCGAAGAGACCCAAGAACGCCAAGGTAACTGGGATGCCCGGACCGACTCGTCGCAGTCCATCACGACAGACAGGAGCCGTCCGTCAACCGCTTCCGTCTTGAGCGAGCTCCCGCTGACGCCAATCCCCGAACTACTCCACACGCCGACAAGGCTGAGCATTCCATATGCCAGCCCGCTGCCAACCGCGCGCTTGCACCCCCCGGCTCAATCCGTCGAACATCGCCACCTTCCGTCCAACATCCCTGGCCCTCTGGACAGCGAACCTGTCCTTGTGCAGATCAAAGAGGGCGAGAGAGAAGTCGGTATTATCCGAAACGTACGAGTTATACGAATGAATTATGGGAAGAATCTCGCTGACCGCCTCTTTTTCATTATTCATATTGTACATCCCGCAGGCGCTCCGGAACCTCGCCAACGAGTGGCAAAACCTGGTGATGATGCCTGATGGCGTCTCACTACATGACGTCGAAGATCGTTGTACAGCGCTCGACGACGCGCTTTTCGACCTCTCACCCATCATCCTGCTCACGTGGCCGCCGATGCGGCAGGCGTCACTCGGCACAGACGGTGGACAGCCGCCTGCACGAGAGCAGCAGTGGCATCTAGAACACATGGGTGAAACGGAACGCAAGTGGTACCTGAAGCAGCATGAATTCACTACCTCGCTCCAGCGGTGCGTTTGTTCATGCCTTTTTGCTCGTCTGTTCAACTCATAGACCACTTTACGTGGGCGACGGTGAATTTCAGAAACCTTACGCGCCTCACGCTCCTCGCACGGCGCGTTTTTGAGAATCCAGATACTGCATACAGAGGTAACGCCATGGAGCGGATCTCTCAGTTCACGATCAAGTTTGAGGATATCGCTCTACGTCTCAAGGTACGCACATCACCGTCTGGGGCGCCATATTACATGTATTGATTATTGATAGCTCGCTTACCACGTTCGTCGTGAGCAAAAGTACCGCTCACGCGTGCAACATGGGGCACGAAGAACCGACCCTTCACGGGAGCAGGCGGCGGCGCTTGAATACCATAAAGCACGTCTTACCAAGGTGCGCGAGGAGATCGAAGGGATCAAGCACGCGATACGTCACCTCGGCGAACCTGTGCAGTTTTCCCCGATGTGACCCAGGGGATGTCCAGTTGTCGGGCACAGCGCATCACTCTAGCTATGCAGGAATCACGTGATGAGACCTATATTTTGCACTCTCACGTTTCTGTGTGTGGTGACGAATGAGTAGCTATGACGATCATGGTTTCGGATACAAGAAATGAGCGTGTATGTTCTCAGATAAGAGACTAGGAATAAATTGTCGATGCGTTATTGTGGCTGGAGGTTGTGTTCACCCGAAGGAAAAGAGTAGACGGAGGCGAAAACGGGAGGGGATAGGCTGCGCGCGACGGCAACAAGTAGACGGGATTCTATTCTTCTGGGTAGATGTCTGATGATATTGTCGTGTTCTCAAAGATGAGAACATGGCTATATACATAGAGATGTACCATACCAGTCGGTCGATATGGCACTGAGGTGAGCGAGTAGATCCGATGGCGAATAACTTAAGGTGAAAGGTGACTTAAACGCGACTGAAGGCTGAAGTAGACTAGATGAAGGAGAAGAGACCTGAGGGAGGTACAAGATGACATACTGTACCAATCAAATCAATTCGTCGGTCACAAGTCACAGGCCCGCGATGCAGTGTGACCTCCAACCAAAAAAATTACTTGATGGACTTCCATTTTTCTTTGATAAAATTACATTAATGGCACTCAAAAGTATAAATACAAAGTTGTTCAAGCAGATACGGGGGAAAATGAAATCGGCGAGATGGTGATCAATTGGTGAGTTCCCGATCACCCATATACTAGCCGTCAGTACGTGGCACCGTCGACTTATTGTCCTCTTTTCTAGGGAAACAACGACGAAACACGACAAGGGCCTATACACGTACATCAGCAACCTTACCAACGGCCCCTGATCAGAGAGCTCATCCCATTGGCTGCTATTTCTTTTCTAAAATTCGGTCGAAAATCCATTGTTTTATCTTGACGTGCTCGTGTTTGGAGATGGTTTCAGGGATTGGGTTGACTCGCACGTGACATAATGTGGCACCGCTACCACCACGGGCAGTACTTGCCGTCAGTACTGTGGCACCGTCGACTTATTGTCCTTTTCTAGGGAAACAACGACGAAACACGACAAGGGCCTATACACGTACATCAGAAATCTTACTGACGGCCCCTGCCACTGATCAATGAGCTCATCCCATTGGCTGCTATATCTTTTTTGAAATTCGGTCATGAACATCCATTATTTTATCTTGACGTGCTCGTGTTGGAGAACGAGCCTCGTTGACGACTATGAGCGCTAGGGGGATATTCGCGGGCTTGTATACGTACCGCAGCTCGTCCTCGTCTCTTCGGCAAACTTCTGCTGTTTTCCTGGTTTGCGGCGTCGTTGATCGACCCTACTGCAATTCCTCCCGTTTCGCTCTTTAACTCAGGTAATTCTCTCTGTGTGTCCACTCCTTCACGACCATTTAGAGCTTTCTCTACGTACGTATCCCATCAATTTACCGCTACGAGCTTACAACTGACGACATTCAGTACGACTCAGGAAATTAACGCTAACGAGCACCATGTCTAAATACTATCAAACAAGTCCGTACTCTGCGGGCGTCGCTAATGTGTCACAGCCTGATTATCGTTCTCCTCGTCAAACCCATGATCAAGGTGCCGGTACTTTTCAGGTGTCCGTACCCGGAAGCTCATTAATCGTGATGACAGACCCGGCTGGATCCTCAAGGTCTTTGAACATAGATATTGACCCGAGTTCTGGTTCTTCTACCCTTTCCGGACGAGCGGAAAACGTTCAAAGCAACGTCTCGTATGTCCATCCTTTTAACTACAATAATCCGATTGCCTCACGTAGCAAACACTCTCCGCTCAGAACCTCGGAGCGCTCTCTGGGCGAAGCGCACGCCAGCCCATCTCTGAAGTCGCTACACGGCAGGCAGCCACCACCAACCCCCATTCCCACCCACGCACAAACGTCTCCGTCTCTGAAACAGACTCCATTATCTCAATCGCCTTGCATCAACACCGGAGAATCCCAGCAGAGTCCTTTAACCCACACTCCCGCTTCTGCACAACGTCGTTCTCAGAATCCCAACATCAGCAGCGCCTTTCTCACCGCTGAAAAGGTGCTTGGACCAAACGATAACTCCTCCGGCTCCAAGCACCCCCAAGCGCAACGCTCCTCCGAGGCTGGACTCACCTCCAACTCAATCTTCCTTTGATCCTGATTTCGATGAGCGCCCCGTCCAGTCGCCCTCGCCTATGGACTTGCCTTTCAGACATCTCCGGACCGAGCGCTGTCGACCAGCTCCGTTCTCTCCCAAACTCACCTTCTCACTCTGTCTCTGGGGACAGCTCCCGCACTGTCAAACCCCGCCCACGTCAGTTCCAGCGGGACCGGCCCATGGAATCTGCCATTGATCGGCCACCATCTTCGCGCGCCACAGATTATCAAGGTGCCAAGGCGGAGATAACTCTTCCTGGTCGCCCAGAGACCGCCACACGTTCTGCCAACAACGACAGTAGCACGCAAGATGAGGTCAGGACTACAGGCGTCGCGAGTCACTTTTCGGAGCATCATCTTGTCGACGCTCCCGCACACAATACCAATTCAACTTCCGATCTCCCAACCGATCGTGCCGCGGGGCCGTCGATGATTGAACCAGACGATCGAGAATTGCGGCATAGCTTGACAACTGATTCGGAAGCAATGCCTACTGTAAGCCTCTATGTGTCCTTGCTCTCGTCGGCCTTTGATTGACTGGCTCCATAGGAACCCGTAAGTTCATGTGGGACGTCGCTTTCCGGGCGAGGTTAAAGGAACATGGGTGGGGAATTTGAAGCGGGACCATATGACACTTCAACTCGACATCTCGCTCGACGGGCTCAAGTTCGGCCTGCACAACCTGACTTTGTCCGTATCACCAGAGCCGTTGTCGCCGCTTGATCTCGGTGCAAGTCTGAATGATCGTCCTCGTCCCGTGACCGAGC
>JAGFNK010000778.1:0-22047 GCA_025769875.1 Russula earlei | reverse complement strand
CGCATCGCGAGGGTTGATAGTAACACCTTGGCTTTGCATTGGGAATAAGCTCGCTTATAGGGGGTCTGAATGACCATAGATGATATTATCGCTTTCAAGCCTTTTATAGTCAGGATTGCCAATGGTGACAGTGATTAGCAATCATATCTCAAAGAGACGGGTAATGGGTAAAACTCACTGGGATGATGTGAACCATTTACAATGGTTGTGTGCACATATGTGTATGTGCATATGAGATCCACCAAGCGCTGCGCCCGAGCAAGCCGGTAAGGGCTTCCCATGCATGCTACGCTGTTGTCGGAACTGCGACAAGCAGAGCCTGCAACAGGGTTGGAGTTGGACTCACGGGCCAGCTGCACCTATGACAATAAGCAGTATTCGATGGCATTTATTCACGGTATTCATTCACCTTTGTTCTCATTCCAAGGGTGCATTCTATCCTATCCCATATCGACTCATAATTGTATGTATTGTTCCAATCAATAAAGTCAAGCAAGCACTTGGGAACGTCATCGAGTCGAGGTAAAAGAGGACAGACGCCCAATGCGGCGTATCATATATACCCACCCACTACACGGCCTGAAGGGGACACAATATATGTCAGCCAACAGGCCATGTAGGGTCATGGTTTAAATAATCAGCGTGGGCACATGTATTTCCTTTTGCTTTCTTCCTCTTCTGTTCTTCCATTGCCAATCGCTTCAAACAACTACCTATGTCTTAAGACTAGCGTAATGTGTTTCTTTGATGATCGGAAGATGCCTTCAACACGCTGTGCGCTCTCAATTCTTGCCGATTTTAACGCCTCTTAGGATATTGTGTTTCTTTGTGATTGAAAGCGTGCAACATGTATGAGCACAATCATTGTGCTCAAATGAACAAAAAAAAGTGAATTGGAGATGGAAGTTTCAATCACAAAGAAACATATCATTCCTAAGAGGTGTTAAAACCACTCATGACTCATGTTGGATGGACTTGGCTTGGGATTCGTAGTAGAAATGCACCCTGAAGGAATGGAGTGATCGTGACGAAACTGAATAATATCTCAAATTCAATTTTTTTTTTGTTCACTTGAGCACAATTATCGTGCATTATATGCATGGCAAAGGCGATAAGAACGGTCTTTTCTGGCTGATGGTAGAGAATGGTAGAGAACAGATTATCACGCCAGCAATGACCCCAGCCTCAGGGATTGTCGACTTCAGGCTTCAGAATACCCTTCGGTGCCATACCAGGCCGGTGAACCATCTTACCGTCAGCCCAGAATGTAGTTGGTTAATAAGCATTGGTACACTCTCATTTCTCAACTTCACCTAACCAGCTGACAAATAAACAGGCGACGATTCGAGGACTGTTGTATGGTCTGTTGCTTCGGGGGAGAAGCTTTTCGAAACCGAATGGCCTTTTAATGGCCCAGCCACAGCTGTATGTTGGACCAGTCAAGATGCAAGCCGCTTTGTTGTCGGGTTTGCCAGTGGAGATCTCCATCTCTTCTGGAGCAACAATGGAAAGGTATCAGAAGTTTCATGTTCCACTTCGATCTCATCTACAGCATGCTCTCAGTCATACCATGACAATGTAGGAATATCGGGAGGGAACGGGGCTGTTGAGGTCATTGCATACGATGCAATTCATGACAGGATAGCATGCATCTCAGAGAAATCTATGCAGCTGTGGAAGATCAAAGGGACCGAGCTTGTCCCAATTCTTCCATCGCCACTCATGTCCAAAGGATATGGGAAATCCGTTTACTTTTGTGACAATGGGGCAAGCATCGTCCTCTTTTACTTAGACACACATGAGTGGTAAGTTGCACGTTCTCATTGGTTCCTCGATTGCTCAACCATTGCAGTGTGTGTTATTCAATCAAGCCCTGGGAAAGGAGGTGGTCAAAAAGACTGACCAGTCGGATGTATGGTCTCCACAGCTGTCACTTTAATCTCGTTCTTACATATAAACAGCGGGTACGCGTCTCTCAACCATGACGGCAAGCTCTTGCTTGTTTCCAATCTCAAAGATGGTGTCGACAAATACCAATTTCCTAGCCTGGACAAAATCCAGACCTTCACACACCCAATACAGACCAACTGTATCCTCCAGACAAGGTCTTTACCATTATGGAATCTCGTTGTTGCAGGTGGTGATAATGGCTTCGCTCACGTGTTCAACCGAATCAGTGGCCAGCTAGTCACCAAGATTCACCATGGAGGTGGGCGACTCCATTAACCTTCCTTGCCCATAACATATAGTTGACATGTTATAGCTCGTGGTCAGCTCATACAGGTTGTTGAGGTAGCTCTTGTGGCCACTGATTTGCGAGCTACATGCTCACTTTCCGAGTGCAGGCTTTTGTTGACCCTTGTGGACAATGTGTCATAGTTACGGCTGCCTCAGGTGAAGCGCCATACAAACTAAAAATATGGTTGTATCAAATTCCAAAGGTGTGTACATATGGCTGATCCCATGTGCATATGATGAATTTGGCATTTAGGCACCCATAGCCTCAAAGGAGCCAATGCAATCTCCTCTCAGCACTTCTCTCTCGATGTGGTGGGATCGAATCGCCATTGCATTCATCGCCTTCTTGTTTTTGCTGTTTCTTATCGTTCTCGTGGGAATGTTTTTGGTAACCCATCCGGTGACACTCTCTCAATGGTCTAGTGGGGGGTATCACCCTTGGAGATTGTAATGGAGATCATGATGACTCGTAAAATTTGTCAAAAAAAGGTGTTGTGTTAGTGACCATGCTATGTGTGATACATGAAATTGGGCTTCTGTCTGCCGCTAGCTTCTAGAGTGTCGCCATGGCGAGTGGGTCTGCACAGAAGACATTTCGCTATGCTATCCCCGCTCGATTTTTTTGTGGATGGCGAGCGAGATCCGCCCCCTTTTGTCCCATTGAGTGAGTCATCCACAGCGCGATTGTGCATTCAAATTGCCGCCTTTTGATCTAATTTAATAGACCATCATGTGTTTTGCCGAGTGGATTATTGTCAGTGCATATGCGTATATTAGGGGCCAATCGACCAAGTTCACATAGTGCCAAAACCCCAACTCCATATCCAACCGTCCTTTATCACCTCATGTCCCAACACGCCGGCATCCCAGTTGAGTCGTTTCTCTCATTGCGTCTTCTCTGCTGAGTAAAATTGTAGAACTGGGGGGCTCCTCGTTTCACTGTTGCCACTCGATCAGCCCATCCCTTCGACTTTGAAGACGACGAGATGCAGTCCAATGACCCGGACATCCCCTATGATGACGACCTGAATATGGACACTGACATGGAGCATACAATTGGCACAGGTCAGTGCACGGGCGTTGACCGACTTGTGCTCAATTGTCTGCAGGCAGCCTTGGCCTTAGTATGAGCGCATTCAATCAGCTCGTTAATGCTGCTTCTGAGACAGCAGCTGTGGCGGTCATGAGAGCCATGAGAGCTGGGGACATGAATCCACCTAATAATGTTCCTGCTCCTCCTGAAGATCCAGGTACCACCGGAAACGAATTGGACACAGGCGTTCCCAAGCCTTTCCAACGTATGTGTTTCCCGGCTCTATGACCTTTTGTTGTCATCACTTTTGCAGCCCCACGCGGTAAGAAGAAGACTCCTCGTGCAAACCAGAACAAACTTGTGGATGTATGTAGTTCTACCTCCCATTCATTGTTGCTACTGACGTCTCTCTCCTAGGAGGCAATGTGCAAGTTCCTGGATAACAAAGGTGCTCTTGTCAAGAAGGGATTTCTTCCCTGACGAACCCGACAAGCGAATGGTTGATGTGTTCGAACAGTATGGTGTTGGTGGCCCGAATCCCGATGCTCCTCGTGTTTCCTTGACACAGACCTTCAAGGGAAAATGGAACAAGGAGGTGGTTGACCTGCTCACAACAGCTTTTATCACGGACGTCAAAAAGGGAGCATATCAGCCTGTCCAGCACAATTGGACGCAGATGACCGAGGATAATGTAAGGAAGAGGTGCCAGAGCAAGCTATATCGCACGCAGTACATTTGCCAGACAGGAAAGCGCCCATATACAGATAAGGTCACCCGGATGTATCAAAGGTGGCAGGAGGTTTGTCTTCTCATCGGCGCGTCGCACCTTTCACTGACCTTTCCATAGACGTACTACAGAAGGAGGAAGATATGTGAGTTTAACAGCCATAGAGACTCAGAAACATGGAAGCATGTGGGAATATTGCTGGATGCCCTTGGCCCTCAGGGTACAAGTGATGATGAGACCGACAACGATTCAAACCATTTGAATCGAGACTCACACTTTAAGACCCTCCGGCGTCTTGATATGGGTTTTCTGAATCCTGCCATGGCTGACATATGGGCAGCGGTGGAATCATATCCATTGTCTCTCTGCCCCTCACGTGGAAACCGGTCTTTCAAACGCATTGCGAAGGCCAAAAGTGTCAGCAAGCGTGCGCCGCTGCCAGGTCTTCCATTGAACTTTTACAACCCACAGTGGTTGCCGAAAAGTCCTCCCCACTTTCAGAAGCTTGTAAAGGCAGAGTTCCCTCTTCCCATCCTGGTGAGTTATCATTTCATTTATTATCAGAAGCTTCACATCTGTACTTAGGCCCCCTACGAAAGCGACTACATGGGGCAGATATAGGACGAAATTTCTAGTCCAAGCATGATTAGATTGCGATTTTCCCTCTTGTGTCTTCCATTACTTACCATACCTTCCAGCTTCTATGTGATGCGGGCAATGTATGTGTGGCATAGATATGGGTGATGAAGGATTCGCATTGTATCATTGTTGTCGGGTGACTTGATATGAAATGATATACTACATCCGAGTTACATCCGAGTGTCAAGAACTAGAGGGATCTGCAGCGCTTGTCTTGATGGCGCTGAGGCCCGTCAAAAGTCCTGAAAACTAATGGTCAGTTGTGATTTCCAATCAAGATGACATGACTGACTCGGGTCAGCGGTTTCATCACCAGGATCTGGTGGTCCCAGTCTTGGTAAATAGCATGGTAGATGTTGCGATTTCCTGGCACTATCGTTACTTCTTTCTGTGTCTCCAATGACCACAGATTTGCACCGAAATCTGGGTAACATGCAAAAGGGTTCGGAAGAGATGTCGGAGGCGCAAGATAGCAGTGAACAGCTAGGAATAGCTTTTCTTCGCTATCCTGTATAAGGAATATTGCGCGGACGATTCCCGGAACCAGGGAATTAGCACTACCCGTGTCTTGGAAGAAAATGACACCATGTCTCTTTGATGTGCGATAAGTCATAAATTCACGGCCGTAAATTGTCACCCTGTCCTGGAAGTTGACTCCATCCTGAAAATTCCCCAATTCACATTGCAGATTGCTCTTGTACTTGTTCATTGCATTGTTAATAACATCACTTAGTGGCCTTAATCTCGGTGTAGCCACCTTCGAGGATTCATCTATGCGGCTGTCATCTCCCTGTCCCAAAGTATCTTAGTCGAGTGTGTACCTGTTTTCTTACTGCCGAATGGACGTTCCCTGATTGCGATGCTATCTTTCCATGCATCCAGACAGCGTAAACATTGAATAGTTGCCTGCATGGTCGACTTGGCAGAGAAGGCCGCAAACATACCCTTCTCCATTTCGCCTTTGTTTCTTGTAAGTGTATTGCAACCGGAGGAAAGGAGTCTCATGTACCTGGCTTATTGTTCGTGTTTGAGCGCTGCAAATCACCTATGACCCTTTCAAACGGAAACATCCACCAGCCCTGAACAGGGCCATATAAACGAAGGTAATTGCCGACAAGGAGGGCATTGAGATGGTTGGGGCGGAAACGCTGGGTGGGTCGGAGCTCCCTCAGCATTTTAAGGTAATTTTTCATGGTCTTCTTATATTCTTCGATGTGCTTGGCTGATATATGTTGAGATGTTGCCCATCTGATCACAGTGGCGAGTAGGAAAGTACTCTGCACCGTTTCGCCCTGTATTTGTCCACCTGCGCCCCTGATGCATGTCGCAGTGTCTCGATTCGAAGCAGCGACACTGGTATGTCGAACTCGAAGCACGATCTCCATTCATCAGCCTTCAGCTTACCATGTGATACCTGCCCTAAATTAGTAGGAGGGGCCGTGTGCCAGCAAGGGCGTGTAGTAGCCACTATGTCATCCCGAATAACCTTCAAGTCGTTCGGAGAAATCCCCACTCCTTGCAATGTCTTCAAACCCCTCTGTCCTTTAGTGATCTCCTTTACGATGCCTTTGCCAACGATGTCCGAGACAGAAGAGCTCACCCGATTTGAGAGGGATTCCTAAATCACTCCCCCATATGAGCATATGTAGTGAGATACGAGTATGTCTCATACCTTAATGCACTTGATTAGATCTTCTTTACAGGGCTCACCAGACTGCTTCACGCCAACGCCCCTTTCATCACAAAGGACCTTCAGCATGTCAACCAATAACAGTCGTCAGATCAACAGACTCGGGCCTGGTATGCAGTAGCATCTTTCTTGTGGCTTCTAAGTCTGACGTTGCCTTTGTGAGTTTTGGCTTGCACGTTCCTGCCGAGTCCAACCCACTCCTCTCTGTCTGTGAAAAACAAGAAGGATGGTCAGAATCAAGAGGCGAGAGGGGTGATGAGTGGCTGGCCGCGACTCCAATTGCACTGGAAATAACGTTGCACACCACAACACTTGAGTCAAACACACTATGGGGCTGCCTCAAGACAGCCCATGGGTACAACATGAGGGAAAAATAATAGATATAGACCATGATTTTGAGTTGTAATTCATATAATACACATGTGGAGGTGGCTTGAGTCCAGCTCCACCAATTCTCACTCAAATCTTGTGAAAACAATGGGGCTGCCTAGCCCTCATTCAGGCGATTTAGGGACAATAAATTTCATATGAATTGAAGCTGTTTTGAGGGAGATATTCATCCCTGCATGTTTGAGGGGGTTTCTGCCCCGATTTGGGTGGAATTCAAGCTCCGCCAAGTGCGCTGAAAACGGCAATAATGTGAGAAGTACTGATATTTTAAATAGCATCGCCTACCTGGTTTGTTGTTGAAGCTCAGAAATACAACCACTCATGAAGAACAAGGGACAAAATGTAATGCAACACAAGTGTTGTAGGGCTGCGATGATCCCTGGTTACTGGTCATTTGTTAGAGAGAATAAGAAAAATGAGCATCAAGAGGATAAAGAGGAAACAACGAAGCCCATTAGGGTACATGACATGCAGAACTGAGACCCATGAAACAAGATCGCCATGAAAGTTGATGTACAAGGTGTCAATTTGTTCAAGAAGGGATAGCGCTGAGGAACGGCTTCATATTTGGCAGTTAAAACCCACCATACAGAGGTGCATTACACCATAGAATCGCCATCATGCCTGCCTGCTACTGTGCTTACTTTGGCTGCAACGGCAAACTTGTCGACAATAAGACCAAAAAGCATCATGGGGAATTTGGTGCCTCACAATCTTATCACAATCTTAATAAGGCATGCCGTCAACTTTGATATTCCTTACATAGCATGTCTGATTAAACTTGTGACAGCCCAATGCGAACATAGATCATCGCATATGCGTCCAGAATGACCTGTTTGAACAATCCAAAACAATTTCTGGATCATCGCCACACATTGACGAGTTGGGGACCACATGCAATGTGGGATCACGCCAGGGGCATGCGAGATGCCGTCAAATTAGCACCCCAGGATGAATATCACTTATGACTTCTGACCCCAAAACACTGAATTCCTTGGTTGAGCTGGAGAAGAGGGCCATTTCTCAAAGCCAGGCCACGCTGTCATTGAAAAGTCAAGCCCTGGCATCACCACCTACCAGAGCATTGCTTAACGTGATCAAAACGCACCTGAACAAACATGGAGACAACTGTTGGCAGCCATCAATACGCTCTGGTTTCCAGTCGGTTCACTAGGAATGACCATGAAGGAAGGCCTGAAGATGTACTTACAGAAGAATATTGAGGACTGTGAACAACTTGAAAGGAGTACTCCTTGCTGACACAGGCAAGTTGGTCTCAACATGGAGGATAATTGGTGCAGAACCGCCGAGTGAGGATCTCAGCTGTGGACATACGCACACACTGACGTTAGCAACAGATGAATTCATTCGCAGCTTGGCAGAATGTGACTCACTCCTACTGTGAAGTCTGTTTGAACTGCTTGTCCAGGACACTCTGGACCACTCAACTCGAAAGTTGAGCAACATCAGACTCAAATCACTTAAGGAGGTCTTCAGAAAGTCAAGGGCCAGCTTGTCAAATACCGACGAGCAGATCCTCCGAACCTTTCCAAGTGACATCAGGGTTGCTCGGAAATTGCTTGGAGTCCCGAAGACTATCATGTACGCATGCTGCCCAGCATGTAGCTCCACGTATCCTTCACAAGATGAAGATGGAATTGCAGTTTATCCATATGATTGCACCAGCGAGCTGTGTCAAGTTCGAGGTAGATTTGACCTCCTCAGAGTGGGGTCAACACCGGATGGGAAGAGCATTGGCGTACCTAAGCGTCCCTTTGTTATGCAAGACTTCCATGACTTTGTAGCACGCCTGTTGTCCAGACCAGGGGTAGAGGCTGCGCTTAAACGATCTCGAGAGCGCATGCACACTGGGACTGTCGATGATATCGTCATCGCAGATGGCGTCAGGGCACTCAAAGGGCCAGATGGCATACCTTTCCTCTCTGGTGGACAACATGACAAACTTTGCCTATTGTGGTGTCTCTCCATGGATTTCTTCAACCCATATCATAATAAGATCGCTGGGAAGGTCGCGTCTGTGGGTTCCATAGTCCTGTCCTGCCTCCTATTGCCACCAGACATGCGGCATAAACACGAAAACCTCTGCCTTGTTGGCATCATCACTGGGCCTCGCGAGCCTTCAGGCGAGGAAATCGACCAGTTCTTACGTCCCCTCATCGAAGTCATGAAGGAATCCTGGGCACATGGAGAAATATACAAGACGCATGATTATCCTTATGGCTGACTTGTCCACTCAGCAATGGCCCTCTCAGTAAATGACCTGCCAATGGCTCGGAAGATCATGGGTATTTCAAACTTCATTGATAGGAATACCGCAAAAGAGGAGGATCCGGACTCATGGAGCGTGCGCACTATTCAGGAGGTTCAAGACGATGCCCAGAAATGGCGGAATGCAACGTCACAGAAGGAACAGAAGTGGCTATACAGCAAAACTGGTGTGTGTCACTCAGTCCTGATGGAACTAGAATACTGGGACCCTACCACCATGGTCCCTGTGGACTGCATGCACCTCTTCTTCATCGGCTTATTGCAATACCATGCACGAACAGTGCTCGGGATGGACTCGGCAGGAACGTGCAAGCCAAAACTCGCAAAGGCAACGTCAGACTTAGAAGCCACAAGAAAGATGCTACTGCATACCAGGCCCGAGTCTGTTGATCTGACGACGTTATTGGTTGACATGCTGAAGGTCCTTTGTGATGAAAGGGGCGTTGGCGTGAAGCAGTCTGGTGAGCCCTGTAAAGAAGATCTAATCAAGTGCATTAAGGTATGAGACATACTCGTATCTCACTACATATGCTCATATGGGGGAGTGATTTAGGAATCCCTCTCAAATCGGGTGAGCTCTTCTGTCTCGGACATCGTTGGCAAAGGCATCGTAAAGGAGATCACTAAAGGACAGAGGGGTTTGAAGACATTGCAAGGAGTGGGGATTTCTCCGAACGACTTGAAGGTTATTCGGGATGACATAGTGGCTACTACACGCCCTTGCTGGCACACGGCCCCTCCTACTAATTTAGGGCAGGTATCACATGGTAAGCTGAAGGCTGATGAATGGAGATCGTGCTTCGAGTTCGACATACCAGTGTCGCTGCTTCGAATCGAGACACTGCGACATGCATCAGGGGCGCAGGTGGACAAATACAGGGCGAAACTGGTGCAGAGTACTTTCCTACTCGCCACTGTGATCAGATGGGCAACATCTCAACATATATCAGCCAAGCACATCGAAGAATATAAGAAGACCATGAAAAATTACCTTAAAATGCTGAGGGAGCTCCGACCCACCCAGCGTTTCCGCCCCAACCATCTCAATGCCCTCCTTGTCGGCAATTACCTTCGTTTATATGGCCCTGTTCAGGGCTGGTGGATGTTTCCGTTCGAAAGGGTCATAGGTGATTTGCAGCGCTCAAACACGAACAATAAGCCAGGTACAGTGAGACTCCTTTCCTCCGGTTGCAACACACTTACGAGAAACAAAGGCGAAATGGAGAAGGGTATGTTTGCGGCCTTCTCTGCCAAGTCGACCATGCAGGCAACTATTCAATGTTTACGCTGTCTGGATGCATGGAAAGATAGCATCGCAATCAGGGAACGTCCATTCGGCAGTAAGAAAACAGGTACACACTCGACTAAGATACTTTGGGACAGGGAGATGACAGCCGCATAGATGAATCCTCGAAGGTGGCTACACCGAGATTAAGGCCACTAAGTGATGTTATTAACGATGCAATGAACAAGTACAAGAGCAATCTGCAATGTGAATTGGGGAATTTTCAGGATGGAGTCAACTTCCAGGACAGGGTGACAATTTACGGCCGTGAATTTATGACTTATCGCACAGTCAAAGAGACATGGTGTCATTTTCTTCCAAGACACGGGTAGTGCTAATTCCCTGGTTCCGGGAATCGTCCGCGCAATATTCCTTATACAGGATAGCGAAGAAAAGCTATTCCTAGCTGTTCACTGCTATCTTGCGCCTCCGACATCTCTTCCGAACCCTTTCGCATGTTACCCAGATTTCGGTGCAAATCTGTGGTCATCGGAGACACAGAAAGAAGTAACGATAGTGCCAGGAAATCGCAACATCTACCATGCTATTTACCAGAGACTGGGACCACCAGATCCTGGTGATGAAACCGCTGACCCGAGTCAGTCATGTCATCTTGATTGGAAATCACAACTGACCATTAGTTTTCAGGACTTTTGACGGGCCTCAGCGCCATCGAGACAAGCGCTGCAGATCCCTCTAGTTCTTGACACTCGGATGTAACTCGGATGTAGTATATCATTTCATATCAAGTCACCCGACAACAGATGATACGATGCGAATCCTTCATCACCCATATCTATGCCACACATACATTGCCCGCATCACATAGAACCTGTAAGGTACTGGTAAGTAATGGAAGACACAAGAGGGAAAATCGCAATCTAACCATGCTTGGACCAGAAATTTCGTCCTATATCTGCCCCATGTAGTCGCTTTCGTAGGGGGCCTAAGTACAGATGTGAAGCTTCTGATAATAAATGAAATGATAACTCACCAGGATGGGAAGAGGGAACTCTGCCTTTACAAGCTTCTGAAAGTGGGGAGGACTTTTCGGCAACCACTGTGGGTTGTAAAAGTTCAATGGAAGACCTGGCAGCGGCGCACGCTTGCTGACACTTTTGGCCTTCGCAATGCGTTTGAAAGACCGGTTTCCACGTGAGGGGCAGAGAGACAATGGATATGATTCCACCGCTGCCCATATGTCAGCCATGGCAGGATTCAGAAAACCCATATCAAGACGCCGGAGGGTCTTAAAGCGTGAGTCTCGATTCGAATGGTTTGAATCGTTGTCGGTCTCATCATCACTTGTACCCCGAGGGCCAAGGGCATCCAGCAATATGCCCACATGCTTCCATGTTTCTGAGTCTCTATGGCTGTTAAACTCACATATCTTCCTCCTTCTGTAGTACGTCTATGGAAAGGTCAGTGAAAGGTGCGACGCGCCGATGAGAAGACAAACCTCCTGCCACCTTTGATACATCCGGGCGACCTTATCTGTATATGGGCGCTTTCCTGTCCGGCAAATGTACTGCGTGCGATATAGCTTGCTCTGGCACCTCTTCCTTACATTATCCTCGGTCATCTGCGTCCAATTGTGCTGGACGGGCTGATATGCTCCCTTTTTGACGTCCGTGATAAAAGCTGTCGTGAGCAGGTCAACCACCTCCTTGTTCCATTTTCCCTTGAAGGTCTGTGTCAAGGAAACACGAGGAGCATCGGGATTCGGGCCACCAACACCATACTGTTCGAACGCATCAACCATTCGCTTGTCGGGTTCGTCAGGGAAGAAATCCCTTCTTGCAAGAGCACCTTTGTTATCCAGGAACTTGCACATTGCCTCCTAGGAGAGAGACGTCAGTAGCAACAATGAATGGGAGGTAGAACTACATACATCCACAAGTTTGTTCTGGTTTGCACGAGGAGTCTTCTTCTTACCGCATGGGGCTGCAAAAGTGATGACAACAAAAGGTCATAGAGCCGGGAAACACATACGTTGGAAAGGCTTGGGAACGCCCATGTCCAATTCGTTTCCGGTGGTACCTGGATCTTCAGGAGGAGCAGGAACATTATTAGGTGGATTCATGTCCCCAGCTCTCATGGCTCTCATGACCGCCACGGCTGCTGTCTCAGAAGCAGCATTAACGAGCTGATTGAATGCGCTCATACTAAGGCCAAGGCTGCCTGCAGACAATTGAGCACAAGTCGGTCAACGCCCGTGCACTGACCTGTGCCAATTGTATGCTCCATGTCAGTGTCCATATTCAGGTCGTCATCATAGGGGATGTCCGGGTCATCGGACTGCATCTCAGTCGTCTTCAAAGTCGAAGGGACGGGCTGATCGAGTGGCAACAGTGAAACGAGGAGCCCCCCGGTTCTACAATTTTACTCAGCAGAGAAGACGCAATGAGAGAAACGACTCAACTGGGATGCCGGCGTGTTGGGACATGAGGTGATAAAGGACGGTTGGATATGGAGTTGGGGTTTTGGCACTATGTGAACTTGGTCGATTGGCCCCTAATATACGCATATGCGCTGACAATAATCCACTCGGCAAAACACATGACGGTCTATTAAATTAGATCAAAAGGCGGCAATTTGAATGCACAATCGCGCTGTGGATGACTCACTCAATGGGACAAAAGGGGGCGGATCTCGCTCGCCATCCACAAAAAAATCGAGCGGGGATAGCATAGCGAAATGTCTTCTGTGCAGACCCACTCGCCATGGCGACACTCTAGAAGCTAGCGGCAGACAGAAGCCCAATTTCATGTATCACACATAGCGCGGTCACTAACACAACACCTTTTTTTGACAAATTTTACGAGTCATCATGATCTCCATTACAATCTCCAAGGGTGATACCCCCCACTAGACCATTGAGAGAGCGTCGCCGGATGGGTTACCAAAAACGTTCCCACGAGAACGATAAGAAACAGCAAAAACAAGAAGGCGATGAATGCAATGGCGATTCGATCCCACCATGTCGAGAGAGAAGTGCTGAGAGGAGATTGCATTGGCTCCTTTGAGGCTACGGGTGCCTAAATGCCAAATTCATCATATGCACATGGGATCAGCCATATGTACACACCTTTGGAGTTTGATACAACCATATTTTTAGTTCGTATGGCGCTTCACCTGAGGCAGCCGTAACTATGACACATTGTCCACCAGGGTCAACAAAAGCCTGCACTTGGAAAGTGAGCATGTAGCTCGCAAATCAGTGGCCACAAGAGCTACCTCAACAACCTGTACGAGCTGACCACGAGCTATAACACGTCAACTATATGTTATGGGCAAGGAAGGTTAATGGAGTCGCCCACCTCCATGGTGAATCTCGGTGACTAGCTGGCCACTGATTCGGTTGAACACGCGAGCGAAGCCATTATCGCCACCTGCAACAACGAGATTCCATAACGGTAAAGACCTTGTCTGGAGGATACAGTTGGTCTGTATTGGGTGTGTGAAGGTCTGGATTTTGTCCAGGCTAGGAAATTGGTATTCGTCGACACCATCTTTGAGATTGGAAACAAGCAAGAGCTTGCCGTCACGGTTGAGAGACGCGTACCCGCTGTTTATATGTAAGAACGAGATTAAAGTGACGGCTGTGGAGACCATACATCCGACTGGTCAGTCTTTTTGACCACCTCCTTTCCCAGGGCTCGATTGAATAACACACACTGCAACGGTTGAGCAATCGAGGAACCAATGAGAACGTGCAACTTACCACTCATGTGTGTCTAAGTAAAAGAGGACGACGCTTGCCCCATTGTCACAAAAGTAAATGGATTTCCCATATCCTTTGGACATGAGTGGCGATGGAAGAATTGGGACAAGCTCGGTCCCTTTGATCTTCCACAGCTGCATAGATTTCTCTGAGATGCATGCTATCCTGTTGTGAATTGCATCGTATGCAATGCCCTCAACAGCCCCGTTCCCTCCCGATATTCCTACATTGTCACGGTACGACTGAGAGCATGCTGTAGATGAGATCGAAGTGGAACATGAAACTTCCTGATACCTTTCCATTGTCGCTCCAGAAGAGATGGAGATCTCCACTGGCGAACCCGACGACAAAGCGGCTTGCATCTTGACTGGTCCAACATACAGCTGTGGCTGGGCCATTAAAAGGCCGTTCGGTTTCGAAAAGCTTCTCCCCCGAAGCAACAGACCATACAACAGTCCTCGAATTCGTCGCCTGTTTATTTGTCAGCTGGTTAGGTGAAGTTGAGAAATGAGAGTGTACCAATGCTTATTAACCGACTACATTCTGGGCTGACGGTAAGATGGTTCACCGGCCTGGTATGGCACCGAAGGGTATTCTGAAGCCTGAAGTCGACAATCCCTGAGGCTGGGGTCATTGCTGGCGTGATAATCTGTTCTCTACCATTCTCTACCATCAGCCAGAAAAGACCGTTCTTATCGCCTTCGCCGTGCATATAATGCGCGATGATTGTGCTCAAGTGAACAAAAAAAAAATTGAATTTGAGATATTATTCAGTTTCGTCACGATCACTCCATTCCTTCAGGGTGCATTTCTACTACGAATCCCAAGCCAAGTCCATCCAACATGAGTCATGAGTGGTTTTAACACCTCTTAGGAATGATATGTTTCTTTGTGATTGAAACTTCCATCTCCAATTCACTTTTTTTTGTTCATTTGAGCACAATGATCGTGCTCATACATGTTGCACGCTTTCGATCACAAAGAAACACAATATCCTAAGAGGCGTTAAAATCGGCAAGAATTGAGAGCGCACAGCAGTGTTGAGGGCATCTTCCGATCATCAGAGAAACACATTACGCTAGTCTTAAGACATAGGTAGTTGTTTGAAGTGATTGGCAACGGAAGAATGGAAGAGGAAGAAAGCAAAAGGAAATACACTGTGCCCGCGCTGATTATTTAAACCATGACCCTACATGGCCTGTTGGCTGACGTATATTGTGTCCCCTTCAGGCCGTGTAGTGGGTGGGTATATATGATACGCCGCTGTTGGGCATCTGTCCTCTTTTACCTCGACTCGACGACGTTCCCAAGTGCTTGCTTGACTTTATTGATTGGAACAATACATACAATTATGAGTCGATATGGGATAGGATAGAATGCACCCTTGGAATGAGAACAAAGGTGAATGAATACCATGAATAAATGCCGTCGAATACTGCTTATTGTCATAGGTGCAGCTGGCCCGTGAGTCCAACTCCAACCCTGTTGCAGGCTCTGCTTGTCGCAGTTCCTAACAACAGCGTAGCATGCATGGGAAGCCCTTACCGGCTTGCTCGGGCGCAGCGCTTGGTGGATCTCATATGCACATACACATATGCGCACACAACCATTGTAAATGGTTCACATCATCCCAGTGAGTTTTACCCATTACCCGTCTCTTTGAGATATGATTGCTAATCACTGTCACTGTTGGCAATCCTGACTATAAAAGGCTTGAAAGCGATAATATCATCTACGGTCATTCAGACCCCCTGTAAGCGAGCTTATTCCCAATGCAAAGCCAAGGTGTTACTATCAACCCTCGCGATGCGTCGACACACCCACTACTATTCTTCCTATCCCGTGTTTGCTCATATACTGCCCTTGCACGCCAGACCTTCGACGTCATCTGTCATATATTAAAATTCCCCCTTCATTTTGGCTCACCGACAGGAGCTGTGAAGGCCATCGCTCTCCTAATTCACTATATACTCATCTTCACCGCTGTATCCCAGTTTGTCCTATCCGGGATGACAGGGATTACAGTCACACTTGGCATCACAGGCCCACGCGGTAGCCCGAAACACTCACTCGATTTCTTTGGCAGTCTGTGTGCTTCCCGTGCCTTTCAGAAGCTTGATTTGCACCAGGATCGGCAATGAGCGAGAATTCTCATCAAACCAGAATATAAACCATTTTCCTGCATCCCCATTTCCCATCAATGAGGATGTACATGGCCCTGCGATTGACTTGGCAATTCGTAAGACCGCTAATGCCACCTCCGCTGTCCTGGCGCTCGTGCGGGCAAGTAACCTCTCTCTTCGTCACGAAATATCGGACAAGCTTAAAGACTTTCTACAACATGCATGGGCATGTGAATTGGCATGCGGCGTTCACCTTGCCCTTGTCAAGACTGTGATTGATGAGTAAGTCCGATCTAATTCAATATACCCATACCTTAACAACGTCTGTCTTAGGATGTTGCTCGAGAGTGATTATGTCAGTTGCCAAGTTGAAAGTCGATCTACATCTGGGCTTCTTGAGCCTTGTGATGTTCAATCAGGCCAGCCAGGCTGAACAGTGCAATTTTCGAAGCGCTCACAATCGCTGAGGATGCCACGACAACACATGCACGCCACCTTGTGGTTCATGGCGAGTCAGTTCATCACAGCCTTCACCTCTTGGAATCTGTCGCCCTGGACATATCGAGCCTTTTGGCTACTGAGCTTGCTTCCGTAAATCAAGAGAAGGAGGAAATAAAGTGCAGGGTGTCGACTATCTTTGGCATGCAACATGGTTCCCTCCGTACCCTTAAAGGTCGACTCGCTGACTTGCGCTGTATCAATAATTTTTGGGGTGAGGCAAGAGACTTTTTGTCCCTCGCTATTCACATGTTCAATGGCGTACGGAGTGATCTGGTTGCTCTTAGTGAGTACCAGATGGGGCACAGGGCAGTCCGCTTGCATGTTCCTCCCGAAGAACAGTATGGATATTTTAAAAGGTGGACAGGTAGGCTGGAAGCTCGGCGAGTCTTCAAGCCAGCTCTGCATTGAAGGTGCAACCGTCCCTCCCTCCTCACTTAACGATCTCAGTAGGTGATTATTATGTATGAGTGTAGTTGTGCTTATATGTGTATATAAAATGTCGTCGGAAAGTCCCGAAGCAGTAAAGTGTTCGCTCTCCACCTCTCACTCTTCGTGCTAAAATACCTGTTGAAGGATGTCTAAATTCTCAGTGAGTTTCAAGTCTGTTCACAAATTAAATCTTGTGCAAATTCCTCTTGCAGGCCCGTGAATTCCTCGATCTCGAAGCAATCCTTTTGCTTGAGGACGAAGAGGAAGAGTATGAGTCAGAGGGGGAGGTTGACGACTTTGGTAATTCACCTCACAGTTTCTTTGTGGTGGTCGCTACATATCCTATAGGTTACCTCATGGATGAACCTGTATCAGATGATGATATGGATAACGCCCCACCGCCACGCTTGCCCAGCATTGAAGTCCAGGACCTTGAGGATGAAACAAGGAGGATCACAGGTCTGGATTGGCAGACTGCGATTTGCATATACGACCACCGATGACATGACCCTGCCACTTCGAGTACCACGGGAGGATGATCCTCGTATGTGGTCTGTCAGGGTGAAGGTCAGTGAGACTGCATTATTCATAGGGGCGGTACTAACAACCAATTGGCAGCTTGGGCGAGAAGCTGATGTTGTGTTCCAGATATGCCGCCAATGCCTCGTCCCTAACGAGATCCACCCCCCAGCCAGTCACAGTCGGCTTTCGCTCTGTCTTCCGTGCCAGGACATGTGTTTATTGAGGCCTTCAATATCACAGATGTTCATCGTGCGGTGAATGGCTTGGTCACTGTCCGCGACAAGCAGCCGATCTTTATCCCGCCTACAGAGTGCGTCGGAGTACTCTCCTCACGTCCCCTATCGTGCTCTCGGATAGAGAAAGGACAATGGGTACGCTGTCTAGCTGGACGGTATCATGATGACATTGGCTACATCTGTGAATCGAGCGTCCCAATGAATCAGTGGTACTGCTGTCATGGCTTTCATCCCCCGAATTCCTCAGCCTGGGGGCAAGCGGAAGAGAGATGGGCGTCCGTCTCCACTGAGCATGGACTGCCGGAGAACTCACCCAACAATACGGTGAGAACAGAGTCAAAGTTCTTGGGCCTGGCCAGTTCGGCTTCAAAGGATGTTTGTACCAGGATGGGCTCGCATTTGAGCTTCTGCCATGGTCCCTCCTTCGCATTTTGGAGCGTTGCAATTTCGACATCACTCCATTTGCGTGATCAGATAGGGTTCGAGGCCTTCCTGCATTCGCTGCAAGTCTCAGACAGTTTTGCCCAGGATTCAGTTCAGATAGGTAACAGGATCCTTGTGATATCGGGCGAATATGCTGGTATTATTGGCCGAATCGGAGACATTCAAAACAATGTTGCGGACAGTCAGTCACTCAAATTCCCAAACAGGATTCTGGCCTTATAATCAGTATCACCTTACGGGAGCTGGTTCCTTATTTTCTTGCAGGCGACTATGTCAAGATCCACTGGTTGGATTGCTTTGGCATGGTCATTACCGTGGATCACAAGGAACACAAAGTGAGTTTTCTGGATAAGAAAACCAATACAGAGGTGTGCATCTCCATCCCTCCTCTCTGCTTCGCTGATGTCTCGCTCACTGACGCTTGGTCGTATAGATTATTGCCAGTTTTCAGCGCACTTGGCGGAGCTTGAATTCCACCCAAATTGG
This sequence comes from Russula earlei, assembly GCA_025769875.1. Classification (NCBI taxonomy): domain Eukaryota; kingdom Fungi; phylum Basidiomycota; class Agaricomycetes; order Russulales; family Russulaceae; genus Russula; species Russula earlei. The sequence continues at coordinate 3,291 of JAGFNK010000778.1, read as the reverse complement.
CGCAGAAACCCCCTCAAACATGTGGGGAGAATATCTCCCTCAAAACAGCTTCAATTCATATGAAACTTATTGTCCCTGAATTGCCTGAATGAGGGCTAGGCAGCCCCATTGTTTTCATGAGATTTGAGTGAGAATTGGTGGAGCTGGACTCAAGCCACCTCCACATGTGTATTAGATGAATTACAACTCAAAATCATGGTCTATATCTATTATTTTTCCCTCATGTTGTACCCATGGGCTGTCTTGAGGCAGCCCCATAGTGTTTTTGACTCAAGTGTTGTGGTGTGCAACGTTGTTTCCAGTGCAATTGGAGTCGCAGCCAGCCACTCATCACCCCTCTTGCCTCTCGATTCTGACCATCCTTCTTGTTTTTCACAGACAGAGAGGAGTGGGTTGCAAAGAGGGGTCCTATTCTGAACTCTTTCTACTACAGAGTAGCTAGGGTGTTCTTATATACAGGAGTGAGGTACTAGAGATGAAAGGCATGAAAGTGAATCAAGACTGGTTGAGATGGTCGAGGCGGTCGTGAAAGGCTTGAGACGCAAACGCATCTAGTGTGCCGAGGCGTGCATGCGCGTGTGGTCAGTGGCGAGGGCTGGGCGATGCGATCGAGGTCTTGATGTCGCACGCGAGATGGCTTGTGGTGTGCAGTCGGTGGACTGCCTGGAACGAGAGGGAGGTGGCAAGGGATGAAAGGGAGCTGAGGTGTCAGTGTCATGTCGTGTTGTGTCACATTTTCGCATGTGATTTTGAGGCCAGCCATAATCTTCCTTACACCTCCCAGGGGCTTGAAACTTTGACCGTCTTCGGTCAAGCGTCTGAATGCAAGTGTTTTGAGCCTTTCGCGTCTGAATTGAGGTGGCGGTCGCGGCTGCTTGTGCTGCGGAAGACGCGAAGGTGGCGATCGGTGATGGCGATGACGGAAGAGGCGAGGGCGATGGGAAACAGGAGGCGATGGAGACGAGGGCGGCAGTGACGAGATGGTGGCTGCATGGTGGTGGTGTTGTCTTGTGGCGGTGGTGGTGTGGTCGTCTCCATTGCAGGTGGTGGCAGCAGGCGTGGACGAGGAGTGAAGGCGTAGGCGGTGAGCGTGAGTTCGTAGATAGAGACATAGGTGGTGAGGACTCGAGAAAGAGGATGCGTGGGGCGGCTTGCGCAGGGGTGGGATCTGTCATCTTGCGGCAATGGTGGTGGGGTCGTCTCCACTGCAGGTGTCGGCAGCAGATGTGGGCGAGAGCATGCGAACAGATGGGGAGGCAATGTGGGAGGCGGCATGCGGTGTGCTGTTGGCGTCGGCGACTGCTTTGCTTGCGGCGGCAGCGTGGCAGCGGCTTCTGCTCCTGTTGTGGCGTGTAGTGGCTAAGTTTGTGGCCGAGGCCTTCTTGGTCTTCTGGGGTGGTGCTGGTGGTGAGGGGTTGTGGCGGTGCGGCGGTGCTGGTGTCGCACGAAACTACTAAAGCAGCAGCTGAGACTGAGAAGACTGAGGTTGAGACTGAGAAGGTGGCGGCGGACTGAGCTGGTGCGACTGGTGGAGGCGGACAGGGCTGGAGGCGACGACTGAGGGCGACGCAGGGGCGACGGGCAGCTGTGGCTGACAAGGGGCGTGGCGGCTGTGGCTTGTGAGACTGGTGGTGGAGATGGCTGGCGTGTGGCACTAAGACAGTCGGTGGCTGAGGCTGAGGTTATGGTGGCGGCTGACGAGACTAAGGCGGCTGGCAAGGCTAAGAGTGCGAGTGGTGGCGGTTGACTGATCTGAAGCTGGGGCGACGGAGACGCTGGCAAAACTAGGGGCGTGGTGGCGGCGGCTGAGACTGAGAAGGCTGAGGCTGAGGGCAGTGTGACTGGCGTGGCTGCGACTGTGGGTGTGGAGGGCCAAATGCGAGTTGGAAGGGAGCGGTGTGACTGATGCATCTGAGACAGTGGGTGTGGTGGGAATGAGGGCAAAGGATGGTCAGAATGGAGAGGTGAGAGGGGTGATGAGTGGCTGGTCGTCACTCCGATCACACTGAAAACAATGTTGCACACCACAACACTTGAGTCAAAAACACTATGGGGCTGCCTCAAGACAGCCCATGGGTACAACATGAGGGAAAATAATAGATATAGACCATGATTTTGAGTTGTAATTCATCTAATACACATGTGGAGGTGGCTTGAGTCCAGCTCCACCAATTCTCACTCAAATCTCATGAAAACAATGGGGCTGCCTAGCCCTCATTCAGGCGACTTCAGGGACAATAGGTTCATATGATTGAAGCTGTTTTGAGGGAGATATTTATCCCGCATGTTTGAGGGGGTTTCTGCGCCAATTTGGGTGGAATTCAAGCTCCGCCAAGTGTGCTGAAAACGGCAATAATACATCAGCATTTAGCCTTCAGTTTTACCCTGCTCCCCACCGTTTTTTCCAACTCAAGTGTGGTCTGTATGTCAAATTTCCGGGGCAGGTGGGGGGCCACGCACAGGTGCCTTGTAACACAATCTCTGGTGGCAGAGCAGAGATTATAGACGAGACAATGGGAAGCACGTGAGTTTATTGAGATCCATTCTTCCAGCAAATACAGACAGTCTTCAGGTTCTGATTGACCAAGACGACATAGCAGTTTCGGGCGTCCAAACCACGGCTCTGCCCAAGCCCAGCGCAATGGCGTTTGGGAGGGACGGAGAGTCTCTATTATCAGAGGTCCCCTAAAGGGGTATCATGGTCTCATCAAAGCAGACGACGGCAGTAGTGTCGACGTTGAATTGGATGCAAAGCTGATGTCTCATGGCCCACTACGCCAACGGGTCAAGCTTGATGATATTCAACTCGAGTGAGTTCCTCACAACCACGATGACCCATTCATTACGTCTCCCCTCACAAGCGTTTTCGATAGACATATGTCGATAGCGTCGTCGAGTCACTCCAACCTTACGCCTCCTCCAGAAGATCTACCGAGGTCAATCACTCCAGAACCTGTGGAACACGAGGAGAGCACATCCTCGCCTTGGAGCCTGCCTCAAGGACCTGGTGAGTTCTTTGGTGAATACTGAATTCTTCATGCTTATTCCAAAGTCTGGAAACACTGGCTCTTTGCGGAAGAAATCCAGGAACGGTTATGTGAGGAATGTATCCCATTTCATGTTCGGGGTGTCCCAACGTCATCTTTACATGCCAAGATAGAGGGACTTGGTGCAAAGACAGTTCCAGCTGCAAGGCAAAAGATCGAAGCACAACCGAATGAAGTTGTCGTCTCTGTGATCCAGAGGGGGAGACCCCCCAGATTTCCATCAACCCAACCTATCTAATCCCGT
>JAGFNK010000777.1:0-22074 GCA_025769875.1 Russula earlei | reverse complement strand
AGCTGCACATACAAAATTTGCACAAAGATGTGCACCCACACATTGGTGACACATATTCTGCCTTATGACATGCTTGCAATACCCACTTGGAAGGAGTGGAAGGAAGGGTTAGAAAAAATATTTTACATATCACATGTAAACCCAGCAAATCACACCGGAAAATAACTCATATTTGAAATGGACTCATATTAGTTTATTATGTCACTTACATCACACCTGTCATTCCTGTCACTTCTGGAAAATCCCGAAATCCAAGTTCAAGTTCAAGATTCAAGAATTCTCGGTTGGTAAAAGGGGCCTAAGGCACTTAAGGAGCAACATGAAAAACTTGAACTTTATGTGCAGGTCCTTGCTATAAAAAGAGTACTTGACATTTGCTTCCTACCCTCTGGACCCTTAATTTCCACCCTATCCAACATCTGCTGACTGCACAAACAGATCACCAACATGGAACCTATCAACACCAACAAACTACTCTCAGTATTCATCATCAACTCTCTCAGTGACAATTTCCATTATCTCCGGTCCCAAATCCAGTCCCTCTCAGCTGATCCCCATTTCACTTCAGCCACCCTCATCCAACACATCCAGAATGAAGACTCCCTGATCAGGAAGTGCAACAAACCAGTCATGATGGTACCTTCGGCTTTCCCTGCATCCACTACATGCATGCATGCCTTCTGTACTCATTGCAATAAAGAGGGCCATCTCACCAACTTTTGTATTAGCACTGGTGGCAAAATGGCTGGATGCTCCCTTGAAGAAGCAAGAATGGCCAAACAACTTTTTCTCGATGCAGCCAAATCATGGGTTCCACTCCTTAAATTTTCACATTTTGGGGTGCTGACCCCAAGCATGATAAGACTACATTATCTCTACTTGTTCAGCTGAACACATGATATGATATGACTATTTACAACTGTAGCACACAAGAAGGGCACACTTGAATTCATCAGGCCAGACAAGGGCTGAGGGAAGACCAAGAGAGACAAAATTGAAATCATGACACAAGGCATGTGTTGAGGCAGCAATTGCAATCATGTGTGAATGGGCACTCTGCATTGCTAGTTGGTGCAGGGCAAGTTCCAGGGTCAAGAAACATTGCATGGAAGAACATAGACTGAATGTGTCACCGACTGGGGGTGGTGTCACTGACAGATCAGTTCATGCACAAGACAAGCACAGAGAGTCTAGCAAGACAACAAGTTCTTGGGAGAATTGGGGGTCTCAGAGATACAATTGCTTGTGCAATTGTATTCAATGGAGAGGAAAGAGTATGAATAAGTCTTTGCATCTGGAAGGGAAGACTTATGATTTGAGAAAGTTTCAGATGTAGAGCTTGATGACTTGCAAGCAAACAAGATCCTGAAGCTATAACCAGTGATATTTCACAGGTGAACAAGCTTAGGGCTTGCTCTCCATCTCAGACAGGTTTATATACATGTGGGATACTATATCAAATAGTATCCTTGAGGCAGAGGTGAGGCGATTGGGGGCTGGACATGCAGAAGAGTCATGGTGTACATGAATGATTGGTAACATGTCACATGCATTCAATAAGGTATTCCTCTGTGACTGCCTTGTTTCAAGTCTTCAATACTGGCCTCTCACCTTTGTCTTTGCCTTCAGCAACACCTACCAGTTCCCATCTGGTATCTCCTCCTCATTTGGCTCATCCTCGTGCTCAATGCAGTAGTCCACATGTACCATCTGTTCTGACCCTTGCCCACCTGCTCCTGAGTCCTTAGTGATCAGCAGTACATGTCTTGACATGGATGGCTCTGGGTGCTGGTGCACTTTCAACTTGTGCTTCAGCCTGCTGGTGTGTTTCTTCCATGGCTTATTCTGCCCAGGTTGCAAAATGTTTGGAGAGCTGGGTTGTACTAGTGGGTAGTTTCCCACATGTGTCCAAGAACACCTGGTCTAACACAATATCAGTGCATGTTGCTGGTGTCTTCAAGGTCCTGCCCCAAGTTTGCAACCCCACAATGGAGGGTTCCAGTGTCTCAGAGGTAGGTGATTTTCTGACAATTCCTATGCCTTTGACCATTTCATTTTGTAGCATCCATGTTGTATGGTCAGAGTCTGGGTGTCCAATCCATTGGTGCTAAAGGTCAGGGGCGGTGTTGGAGGCCATTGTGCATGCAGTAATGGCAGCCTCAATTTTGTGGCCACATTCCATGAGAAATTGGTCTGGTGTTGCTGTGCGCATCAACTTGGGTTTGGCTGTTTGGATGGCCATACTGTATAAGTTGTCATGTAATGTTCCCTCACAAATCAATTGGTTCTTGTTGTATATGCCACATGTCTCTCCCTGTAAATGCACTGCCACCCCATGTTGGGCAAAATGGATGACCAATAGAGGTTTCCTTTGAGGTCCAGGATGTACAGGACATTGCAGTGTATTGTGATACTCTATGCACCATTTGCCTGCATCTGGACTTGTATTTGCCCAGTTCGGTGGCAGTTATGGCTCTATCATTGCCTAAGGCAACTAGAATGGGTGGTGCAAGTGGGGTGAGGTGTATGAACCAATCATGACAGGATGTCATGATGCACAAGGCTCCAGAGTCAAGGAGCCAGCTGTCTCTGAGATTGGCAGCTCAGAGCTGCTCCTGAGTTGTGATCATGTGGATCGGCTTGTCTATGACTGCCTGATATAATAACGTGCTGTTATGTGGAATTGGGACATATGCAATGGCAGCACTGGATGCTGGCTGGTCTGCGTGCGTTGCTGGTATGTTAGGCGTGCTTGTGCCAGTCCTAGTGGGTGTGGGCATTGCTGCGTTGTGCACACTTGTGCCAGTCATTGCTGCTGCTGCCACTGCTGCTTTGTCCCATGGTTTCCCATGAATTTTCCAGCATTCAGTGTGTGTTGTGCCCCCTGCATGATGAGTGCAGTTGGTTGTGCTTTTTCACTCTGTGCTTCCCAGTCCTTTCCCTTTTGGGCCACCTTTGCAATGTGAGATGTGGCTGTGTCATGGGTCAATTGGATCCAACACTCCTTGTGAAGGATTTGGTCTGTGACATGCTTGGCCGTTAGATGGCTGGGTGGTGTCAAGTGGAGAGTGGCCTTAAGATCAGCCATCTTTTCCAGTAGTGCGAGGATTAGCATCCAGATGAGGACTTTCTCATCTATTGGGTAACCAAGTCTCTCAAGGGTTCAGGTGGCATGCAGCAGTCAAATGATTTGAGGAGCCATGGGTTCACTTTCAGAGAAAGTGACCCAGTATAGGTCTGTCAATAAACATGCAATGTGTTGCTCGCCCTTCCCTGCAAAATGTTTTGCAAGCTTGTCCCAAGTATTTTTGGTTCCAGCAATGCCTAGGGCAGTGTTGAGAGCATGCCCTTTTAATATGAGTAAAATGTGGGCATGCACTTTGCAATCTTCCTGCTCCCAGTTGGTGAAGCCACTTGGGTCATTGCTGAGGTCTGCTTTTGAGTATGTCTATTTTAAGATTTCCATTAAGCCATTTACTTTGAATACTGCCTCTATTCTAGCTTTCCATTGTGTGTATCCACCTTCAAAGAGTGGTCCATCATAGCCATGTTGGCCACCCATGTAATGTTTTCCTGCAGCTCCTATGGTGGGAGCATGGCTGCCTCTCAAGGGCACAACATTTTCAGTTGCTGTGGAGGCACTCATGGCATTTCATTACACAATTTGGAAGCTGGTGGGAGTTCATGGTGTCAGGGATGACCAGGTCTCATAATCTGTTGCAGCTATAGGAATGATAGCTCAGTCTTGTTTGTAAAAGACTATATTGGTTAGTTATCTTACCTATAGGAATGATAGCTATGTACAGTATTAGCTTTAAAGGAGTGTAAAGGAATGTGTAGTACTGACCTCAGTCTTGTGTGTAAAAGACTGAGGAAACAAACACAATAAAAATTATTCTGATTATTTACACATATGGTCTGGATTGTCTGTATCATGGCACTAAGTGGCTGCATGTCCAACAGTATGTGGCTTCCATCGCCTCATGGAACCACATGGTGAAATCTGCCCAGTTTGACCCATTGAGCTAAAGGTGAGGGATGACTGCTGGGAATTGGTCAAATGTTCCAGGCATGGGTGATGGCACCATGGAGATGGCAGAGGACGATGTAGCTGGCTGAGGCCTAGGGCCCATAACCTGTGAGAACCTTGTGGTTGATTGAGAGTGGGATACAATGATTCTATTGAGTGAGTGCAGCATCCAAAGGTGGGCCTGCATGTTTGCACATGTGAGAGTCACTGAATAATGAACAACTGTGCTCAGTGACTTGCATGCATGAGTGATCACTGAGGGAAGGTAAGTACTCTGTCTACTCATATAAGTAGGCAACAGGTATACAAGGAGTGGAAACAATGATCAAGCCAATCAACATCTATGCTAATTAACTAGCCTAGGTCTGAAGTGTGGTAACTAACTAATTCCACTCAAAGTGGCTGAATGGTGCTGGGTATAAGTATCAGGTGAGGGATCCCGTCCTTTAACCTTCATGGACTAAGTGGAAATCCACACTGTGCAATGTCAATCGCAAAATCCACCATAGTCTTTTGTTCTTCCTCTGATAACCAACTTTTCTTTCTATTGGACTCAGTCAAAGTCACACCACCTTGTGCATGACAGATTAAGGTTTTGTGAGAGAGTGGAATGTGTCTGCCTGTTGTCATGAAGTGAGCATCTGATGCATCTTGACAGATTTGACACGATGATTTCTTCTTTTTCCCCAGGTGCGAGTGATCTAGATTGTTCTTCTGTGTAAAGCTTTGCAGCGTAAGCCTTCAGGTCATCTACTTCCTTTCTGATAATCTGTTTCCTGAGCTGTTGGGACTTTGCCTTGTTCACCATTGTGTACAGTGTTTTTGCAAACACGGTCTCACAGGGATTCCCAATTTGGCAAGCATGATTTGACTTGACGTGATTTGCAATTTTGTCTTGCTGGAGCCTTTTCCTGAATTCCTCACAACCCAGTGCAGGTATATGGGAAATGACTATCTCTAGAACATTATTCAAGGTATCCTTTTAATATATGGACAGGATATTATGCCATTTGGAGAAACACTAAAGTAGCCCTGAGCCATACCTATGGCTTATGGTTTGAAATTGCCAGACGCGGGACCACCTGGGAAGTGACATGCGTCACTCGCCCAGCCTTCAGACTTGCTCAGAACCCCCTCAAAGGACTGAACTACAAACAACTTATGGACTCAGGTGAACCCCTCCCCAGTTCCAAAGCCCCAAGCCGCGCTCCAATGCCCAGGCCCGCTCTGCCCACCGATGCTCCAATGGAGCTCGAACTCATGATGATGACGAACATTTTTGTTGCCGCCACCAACCCTGAACCGACCCTACCACAGCCCACATCATCTGGAACGGCACAAGCACCCCCTCACACCTTGTTTGCAGGATTTGCAGGACATGGAATATGACCCCTGAGTCCCAACCCCGACCCTGACAACTACAATACATGCGCTGACCGCAATTGCAATGCACGTGGCCCCAACAATGGAAAACTCAAGGGCATTCCCCCCAACTTTTTCAATGGCAATCATGCGCAGACGCACATGTTCTTGGTCACATTCAACAGGTTCATGTCTATGAACCATGATAGCAAAATTGCCAGAGATCCAATCAAAAAGTGTGCTTATTTCCTCTCTCTTCTGAAAGATCCTAAGGTAGAAGGCTGGCTCGAAGCAATGGACCAATGGCTTGAAGATGTTCAAGATGACCCAACAAACATTCCCCTCAGGCTCACCATGTGGGAGGCAATGCAACAACAGTTCCACCACACCTTCACTGACTACATGGAACATGAGAAAGCCCAGGACCAACTCAAGGAATTGAAAATGAAAGACGGCCTTCTTGACGACTATGTATCCAAATTCCAATTACTAGCCAGACGTGCGGGACTCAATGTTGATGAACTGACGGTCATGCGACTCTTTGCATGGGGACTTTCGAGAAGCTTAGTGGAGTCCTGCCTTGACCTCAAAGACCCTACTTCCTTTCAAGATTGGGTTGCAGCAGCACAGAAACGTCATCAGGTCTGGATGCACAAATGTGCCATCCTTCCAGACCACTCCAGCACACACACATGTGGCCAAGGTCAGTTCCAAAACAATAGACCTTGGGGCCAACTCGCGAATTCAAATTGGAGTAACCATGGGAACAATCCCAACAACGCGACACCCACACGCCCTCAACTCCCACCACGCAACCTGAACGCCATGGACACCAGTGCAGGCACTGCATGCAAGGCGGTCACCGAAGCTGAGAAAAAAAAACACCATGAAGAAGGAAGGTGTTTCCACTGCTCTCTTCGAGGACATTTAGCTCGCGACTGCCCCATGAAACCGAAACACAAAGCGACTCGCACATGCCCTGCTGAAGTCACTACCACCACATCCGAATCCTCCATTGTGGAGGTTATCAAAGAAGATGCCATCGTCAAACTGGCAAAGAGAGCAAAGGCGCTCTCTGTACAAGACAGAGAAGCCTTTATCAAGGCCTTAATGGGAGATGAAGAAGATGAAGGAAAGGATTTTTTGGACACTTGAGCATGACAGCGGTCGCTTGAGCTTTAAATATCAATCCAATGTATAAGTCTCAAAGGAAATCAATATCAGTGATGACTACCATTTACACTGGACCAAACAAAGCTGAAAAGAAAGCCCTGATAGACAGTGGGGCCACAGAGTGCTTCATATCCCCCAAATTAACAAAAGAACTACACCTACAAACCAGAGAACGACCTCTGGCCAGAAACATTAGAAACGTTGATGGAACCCTTAACCATTTAGGAAAAATCACACAAGCAGTTGACTTAGAAATGAAACTACTCAGACAAAAACAAGTACATCAATTCTTAGTTGTGGACATAGGACAAGACGACATGATCCTAGGATACCCATTTCTAGAATCAGTCAATCCAAGAATAAACTGGTCTAAAGGAACAATGATGGGGAGGATCACCCTATCAGGAAAACAAAAGACGCCGGAATGGATAAAGGCCTTGACTGACTGGGAAGAAGGTGATGAACTATGGATACAAACTCAAATATGTGAGACCACCATAGCCCAACAACTAGCCGAATCTCAAATGGAAGAAAAACCCCAGACATGGCAAGAAATGGTCCCTCATCAATACCACAAACATGGACAAGTTTTCATGGAACAAGAATCAGAAAGATTTCTGGGACCCAGGAAATGGGACCACACCATTGACCTGAAGTCAGATGCCCCAACAACAATTAATTGTAGAGTGTACCCCCTCTCACCTAAAGAAAAAGAAGAACAGGGGAAATTTCTGGAGCAAAACCTGCGACTCAAACAGATATGAAGGTCTAACTCACCATATGCTAGTGGATTCTTTCTTATAAGAAAGAAAGATGGCAAATTCCAACCAGTACAAGATTATAGAAACCTAAACAGATGGACAATACTGAATGTGTACTCACTACCACTAATCCCGGAACTTATCCACACTTTAGCAGGAAAAGAACTCTTTACAAAATTTGACATCAGATGGGGATACAACAACATCCAAATTAAAGAAGGAGATGAATGGAAAGCAGCCTTCATGACTAGTGACAGGCTGTTTGAACCAACCATAATGTTCTTTGGGTTGACTAACTCTCCAGCTACCTTCCAAACTATGATGGACGACATTTTTCAAGAAGAACTCGCACAAGGCTGGCTTAAAATATACATGGACGACATTATTATTGTGACAGAAAGCAATGAAATAAAACATATGCAAAAGGTCAACCATATCCTATCCAAGTTAAAGAAGCACAACCTCTACCTCAAGCCAGAAAAGTGCCAATTCCACAAGAAAAAGGTTGAATACCTTGGAGTAATCATAGGAGAAGGAAAGATAACCATGGATCCTGTCAAAGTCAAAGGAATTAAAGACTGGCCAACCCGAACAACATTGAAAGAAGTCAGAAGCTTCTTAGGATTTTGTAACTTTTATTGCAACTTTATACCCAACTTTTCTATAAAAGCCAGACCACTGAATGACTTGACAAAGAAAAATAAACAATGGGAATGGACAACAAAAGAGGCACAGGCTTTCCAAGTCCTAAAGAAACATATGTATCATATCCAGTACTCTGCACCCCAGACTGGACAAAACAATTTGTCCTGAATACTGATGCATCAGGATTTGCTGTAGGAGCAGTTATATCACAAGAATATGAGGATGGCCTACACCCCATAGCATACTACTCCCAAACGCTGCTAGACATGGAAAGAAATTACAATGCACACAACAAAGAATTAGCAGCAGTAATCTTTGGACTAAAAAGTGGACGATCATTCTTCTTAGGAGCCGATGAACCAGTCAGAGTGAGAACAGATCACAAAAACCTCACTTATTTCAAAGAACCACAGAAATTTTCAGCACACTTGGTGGAGCTTGAATTCCACCCAAATTGGCACAGAAAACCCCCTCAAACGTGCAGGATGAATATCTCCCTCAAAACACCTTTAATTTATATGAAACTTATTGTCCCTGAATTGCCTGAATGAGGGCTAGGCAGCCCCATCGTTTTCATGAGATTTGAGTGAGAATTGGTGGAGCTGGACTCAAGCCACCTCCACATGTGTATTACATGAATTACAACTCAAAATCATGGTCAATATCTATTATTTTGCCCTCATGTTGTACCCATGGGCTGTCTTGAGGCAGCCCCATATGTTACCGAGTGGTTTGGGGTCCGGAAGATGCCGGAACACCTGAACTAGGGACTGCACTGTTTGCATTATGCGTGCGTCAGATCTTGATCGTTCATGTTCGTTGATATCTCGTTCGGAGCGCGTTGATCGTATCTTTCAGAAGATGTACTGAAAAAGCAATGAATAGCATTGCTTCTGTCCCAGATGTTCCTGTACCGCCACGTACGTCGATTCCTTGATTGGGGAAGCACTTAATGCTTCCAGCACCGAGATCGTTTACATAGAAGCAACCTCGCTTCTATGAGCCGCCTTTTGCTTCTATAGCACCAACCAGTACTACAGTAGCATGAACCTTATCCCTGTAGGGCTATATAAAGCCTCCAGTAGAAACAGTTGAGCCTTAAGCTCGACTTAGTTTGCCAATCCCAAACAGTTGACTCCTACCCCGTCTGCAGAGCCCCTCTCATCTTGTTGTCATACTCTAGAAGGATCTAAACACTCCTTCCCCTCCACGAGTACTGCTTGCTTGACTCAAGCATATCTGCATTGGTAGGACGCGTTTATAGACGCGACCATTGATCTTATTTAAGGCACTTTGGAGCCTTAACACCATAGTGTTTTTGACTGGGAGGAGCACCTAGCGGGAACACAAGAATGTGTTTGTTCATTCAACTGCACTCAGGTTCACACAGATGATAAGAGGACAACAGGGCAACTTTATTCAAGATGGTAGCATATACAGGTGGGAACTAAGGCTAAGGGACAGGAAAAGCACAAAAGACAGGCATATGAAAGGAAATCTAGACATAAGAAGGGGACTGAAGCTGGACAATGCAAGGTATCAAGTCATGATCTCCAGCGGCTGTGGTAGTGGTGTGTGGCGATTTGTGAAGGATGGCCGAGGCCAGGTGTGGTGATGAGGGGTGTGGTCAAGTCACAACATGAGGGGGAGATGATGCAAAGGAGAGGCTGGAGGGGGGATAGGGAGAGTGCTGGTGGGTGGTTGCTTGGGCACTGATGGCACTGCAGAATGCGATTGCAGGTGGGACGATTGGAGAGATTGGATGGCAGATGCAAGGTAGAGGAGTGAGGGGGTGTGGATGTAGAAAGGGAGAGGGAAGACAGTGGCAGGCTGGGAAATGGATGCATAGGTGGCATGCAGATCTCTGACTAACAAAATGAGAGACTAGTAAAAGGGGAGAAAAAGCATACTGAAACATACAGTAGCAACACCATCTGATGGCAATGAAGATGGCAGCATGGTACGGGGCTCTTCAGCAGTGCATCGGGACTCGTTGGTGCATGGTGAAGGCCAGGGCATTGAGGGCAAGGGCATGCGGTGGTTGATGGGGGTGAGGTGGCATGCTGGCGGTGATGATGATGATGTGAGGACAAAGAGATGGCACAAAAGGAATACACACATATGTACTCTTGTAAGCCATTTGCAGCAAACAAATGCAAATGTGAATGCTGAGCGAGTCGGTGGCACATGTGCATACACTTGTTTTTTTTGAGTTGCTTCCTTGCTGCCACACATCACTTGGACACTGTATGTTGCTTCTCACACCCACCTCACCTTCACCTAGCCCATTCTCTTGCTCTTGAGGTTGAACATGACATATAAGAACATTGTCAAGTCCATCATTTGGCACATTCTGCTCACAGTCACTTTATGGGTGAGTTTTCTGTCTTTCAGTCACAATTCAAGACTGATTCACTGACCAGTGGGTCCATGGCACAATCTCGGTGCAGGGTGAACACCATGACGCCACAACTGGGTGAGCTCGATACCTCAAGTTCAAGCTTTCATTTGGGCAGCATGCTGACCATTCAGGTGGGAAGGTGGATGAGGGTTGTTGACCACAAGGTGGTCTTTCTGAGGAACCTGGGGAGAACACAAACTGACACAATGTGTATAATATAACCAGTCAAATAAAAAAGAGTTAGGTCATTGCTAGAAAAATGCTTCCCTTGTGTGATATATTACCCCATCAAAAGACTGTGCCTCAGGCTCTCTGTCGGTCTGTCAGAGGGCACATGATGACTGAACAATGAAGTTCACGTTCAGCTGGCTTATTCCTGTCAGCACACAAATGAGGGGAATGTCCCATCTGACAACAAAAAAGGGCATTAGATGGCAAAGGGGCACACTTGGGTGTCCGTGCATGCAGGCACACTGAGGCCACAGGACCTAGGGCCACCTTGACAGCCTCGTGCAATTGACTTGGCATGGGGCGAAGATGCAGAAAAAAAGAAAAGAGTGAGATGCACAGGGCACGAACTTATGGTACCAGCTACCCTGTGATGTGCTAACGACTTCTGTCGCAGGCTATAGGGATGTTGAGGGTGATACATCAGCTACATCCCAGGCACACATACAACAGGGATGGCCAGCAGCAAGGAGAGGGAGGAAAAGAAGAGATCTGCTTACTCTTAAAGGGGAGGATGGTGAAAGAGTGGCCTTGCTTTCAGCATGGCGAGGCTTCCAGATAGGACCCAGTACCTTCATAATCACGACTGCTCACAGAGGTATTCATATATCCAAGTCTAGTATAGAAAAGTGTGAGTATATTCTTAAAATCAAGCCTTCTTATTTTTCTCCAGAGCTGATGCATCCTCCACTGCAAAGTGCAAAATCCATGAGTGTTACACCATTTTCCTTTTACACTTCTTACCTTTGCTATGGACTGCTTGCTTTCGTACATCCCTCTACCTACTGGTCTTGTGATCTCTTACATCTTGTGATCCCTTCTGTGTTATCATGTGATCCATACACATCCAGGTAACACTGGATTGCTGTTACTTTCCCTTTGTTTGGTTCTCTTTCCATTTATATTCACTTCTTAGTTTTGACTGTGCAATGCTGTGCACTTTGCTGTGCAGCACAATTACTTGGTTATGACTTATTCGTGGCCTCATTTCTATGACTCCTACTTATTATGACTCCTACTATACTAGTAGCACAGTCAAAGCACAGCTATTTCTGCACTTCTCCTGTATATATAAGCTCAGTACTTTGTGACCAAAGCCCTAAGCTTGGTCTCTTGTAGAATCCAACCTACTCTTGTCCAACATATTCACCTGCAACCCACTTCACTCCTAATCCTCAAACCACATCCACATCTCCATCTCACCAACTCTTCACACACACCAACTACCATCTACTCTACCTATCCTTTCCTTCCCTAAGAGTCTCTCTTCACTCCACTGAGAAGAGCTCTCCTCCTTTAAGACCTACCTTCCTCTACTCTCTCTGCGTTGTTCAAGGTCTACTGCAGACTTGAACGCATATAGCTAGTGGAACCAGCCCTAGTCTATCCCATTACAAACTTACCCGAGCTTCTCAACAGACCAAGTTGTACTAGGAAGGGTCTATTGGCCATAACCTGTTTAGCATAAAACTCTTCGACCGCTGCAGGGATCCTTACTCATTACACATGGGAACTGGCCCATTTTCTTGAACACATCTCTACTATCAACTTGTCTTTGCACTTGAGAGCTGACACGGCTTGTTACCATGACAGTGAGGCTGTCCCAAATTCCATGCCACTAACATGTGCCAGCTCACTGTGAGTGAGTGGTACAATGTCTTCAATTGTATAAAGTTTGTGGGTTTCTACAAGGATGTCAGCGTACTGTGAGAAATCTTCACCATATTTTTTTTTGAAAGGGTGCTCCTCAATAGAACAGAGCCACTCCCTCAGGTCAGGGTAGGCAATGTTCCTATCAGATGTGGTGCGCTTTGACTGGGGCTGCAAAGACCCAGGGTTCAGAGTAAAGGGAACGATGTTTTCAGAGCGAGGTAAGCGATGGGAGTTCGAACCATTAACATTGTTGGCAAAGGCACCACCCAGCATCATCATCATCATTTGCGCCCATTGGGGTGGATCAGAGGATGATCCAGCCACCATGTGGCTAGGGTTTGGCATGGAGCCTAACGTATCGGAAGGGGGTGGTTGTGATGTTTCCCGGTTCCTGACTTTCACCTGTCAAAAGCATTTGTCCATGAGATTCAGTTTGTCTGGGGGAGTATCAACTGTTGCGAGGTGAGGTGCCTGCAAAGGTGGTTTTAAGCTATGAAGATCCAAAAGAAAACAATGGGGCATACCAACAAGGAGGCCCAAATGCTCAGATCCTCCATCATGTACTGGTAGTGTATGCCATTCATTTGCACATAGCATGGCGTATTGTGCTTTTCGCACTGGTGTTTATCAGTCAAGAGCTTTAAATGTTCATGTTGTTCTTGGCCAGGGAGATCCGAAAGCGCATTTGAGGGTGCTGACTGTACCTGGGTCTTTCTTTTCCCTGGACCCTTCCATCGAGAAATTGTCAGATGAAATTATGCGGAGTAGCATTTAGGCGCACCTTTTCTGTGCCTGGTTCAGAGGTATCGACAATCTGGATGCTGAAAGGCTTGACTTTGCCCTTTCCACAGGTTTTTTGCCTTCTGTTCATCGATATGGTTCCACACATGCTCGATTAGCTTTTGAAAGGAAGCTCCATCTTCAAGCAACTTTGCAACAGGCTTGCCCATCTTGGGCACCATCCAGGGAAGGATGTATCCAATGTGCAATAGACAGACGATGCTCGTTTCCATTTTGGCCACAATTTGGACAAGAAGATCTGAAAATGAGATGTCAGATTTGACAGCAAGTTCCCGAGATGCATTTTTGTATGGGACATCAAAGGTGAGGTTGATTGTTGGACGGCCTGGGGTCACTAGTCACCGGCAAAAGGGGTCAATTCATCATTATTTGCACACCTTCCTCTTCAATTGAAGCATCACTCCCTTCTATGGGTCTGATGGGTGAGGTGTGTTTACTGTCATCTGCAAGAGTATATAGGTCCAGTGGACTGAGTTCCCCAGCTTCTGCATTTACATAGGCATAGGACTCTTCCTCCCCATCCTCATCAATAGCAGGAAGGGATGTCTTGGAAGCCTGAGCTTGTGGTTGTGATTGCTTCGGTCAAGTGGGAGTGCCTGAGCTGTCACTTTCATTTCCACCAGTTTTTTTTTGGGCAGCCTTCCTTTGGCCAGTAGTACATGTCGGTGCAGGCCAGCGTTTTGAAGCATGTTGCTTCAGCCCATGAGGGTTTAGGGGGTTGAAATGGAGGGGTAGAGCAAGGTAT
This sequence comes from Russula earlei, assembly GCA_025769875.1. Classification (NCBI taxonomy): domain Eukaryota; kingdom Fungi; phylum Basidiomycota; class Agaricomycetes; order Russulales; family Russulaceae; genus Russula; species Russula earlei. The sequence continues at coordinate 8,275 of JAGFNK010000777.1, read as the reverse complement.
GGTGAGCAGCTCTGGGAAGGGAAGAACACCCTGTCGTCGTCCTGGAGTAGGAGTGGACAGGGTGGACAGTTGATGAATAAGCCACACGACTCTTTACGCGCTCGCTTTACACAACAACAGGGCCCACACATGAGGCGCCTGTGCAGGTGTCGTAGTGAGTTCGTGGATGCGGGTGAGAACATGGGGAGCAGGTTGTAGGGGGAAAGGCCAGCACAGCTGATTTCATGGCCAGCAGCCATGAGTGGTGGGGGTCTTCCACTGCTGGGGGCAGCAGTTGGCTTGGGGTCCAATGATGTTCAAGGCCAGAACGGTAGCTTTGCAAGGTACAATACAGTCCAACAAGGGGACACCACAGTAACTCGGAAAAAGTCAGATATAGTGACATTTGTGGAACCAACCTGCTGCGTCATCCGACGTAACAGAGAATGCTGACCTATACAGGAAAACCCACACATTGGCATCATCACCACCCAAGTCAGCACGAGCCACACCCCCATTCCGATGAACGTAGGCCTTGATCTTTGAAAATGCGAGTTCGATTGGATTAAAATCAGGAGAGTATGGTGGCAGGTAAAGGAGCCAACATCCCCTTCATGAAATGAGCAATATATCAGCATGAGAAAACAATATAATACCTTTCTTCGACCATTTGGAGTATTCGTGGACTTCTATGAATCCGCGCGTTGTCCATGATCAATACTGAGTTCTTGCCAGGGAAGGGATTCATTTTCAAAAGTAGACCTTGGATGAAGCTGGTAAATAGTTCAGATGTGAAAGAAACCTCAACCAGCTGGCTATAGATGATGCCATCGAGCGAGAGTGCTGGGAGAAGTGAATAACTGGATACTTTGTATTCTAGTCTGTTGTAGATATAGATAGCAGGACACACCATTTTCCTCAAATGAAAAAGCTCTTCCTTACCGCTGCTTGCCCTGACATCGCCCATGCTCGCCCTCGAAGGTCAGTTCGGCGATCAAAGGAGCTTTCATCCACAAAAACCACCTGCTCTGTGGTATAGGTGATGCCAAAGGTATACCGATACTGAAGGCACAGGTCCTTGTTGCACTCTAGTGCATTTTTGCTCAGCTGGGCAAGTCAGTGCACTTGAGTGTGAACTCATGGTGAAATGACTTACCTTCTTCATCGTGAAGCCACCCCTTCCCAGGGTACACCATATAGTCATCAATGACACCTCAATGCCAGTCCTTTCTCTTAAAATATCTCTCAGCTCGTCAAGATAGGCATCCAGAGTATGGACGATGGTGCCTTGAAGAAACTAGCCAATATGCGCCACAGAACGAACTAGAGAATGTGGGGAACTCACTTGTACTTCCTGCATTGTAAGGATTCCATTTGCTGGTTGGAGTAGACTGTTTGGGCGATTGGCTGTTCCACGAGATCTAAAATCGGCCACAATGCGCTCTATAGTATGACGAGGAACTCCAGTGTGATGGGTGATATCGTCAAGGGTCAATCTTGAAGACATGTGTAAGATAATCCAGCATGCATCATCAGACAACGCCCGGCCACGTGGCATATGTTTAGTTGAGTGTGCGAAAAGTGTGATGTAAAGAAAGCGTAAAGCGAGTGCATAAAGAGTTGTGTGGCTTATTCATTGTCAAGACACATACTGCTGATCCGTGTGGACTCAGGAGCAGGTGGGCAAGGGTCGGAACAGATGGTACATGGTGTAGGCAGCGTTGAACAAGAGGACGAGCCAAATGACTAAGATGTACCAGATGGGGACTGGTACGTGTAACTGGAGGCAGAGGCGAAGGTTAGAAGCCAGTGCAACAAGGGGCTTTAAACAAGGCGGTCGTAGAAGAGTACCTTGGAAGCGAGGGGAGTCTTTAAACTGAGCAGTCATGGGGAAGTACCCAGGAAGATGAGAGTATCACAAATGGACAGTCTGACGACTGCCATACTTCATTGGGGCTTATATACAGTGTACAGGGTTGATTACAAAGAACTGGGACTATTCTAGACTCTTTCGTACCATCCAACAGGACTACAGAGGCATAAACTTGCTTGTGTCAAGTTTCAGGCTTACTGAGCACATTACTGATCATTGTGGAGCGATGACATCATTATGATATCACTGTGGAGCGCTTAGTGAGCCTATGAGGTCACTGTGGAGTTGCTCAGTCAGCCATGATGTCATTGGAGCCTTGATGACATCAGATGAGTTATGCAATGGTTTCTAAGAGTTTGTGCCACTGTTTCGGGTTCCTGGTGGCTGGGTGACCATGTGGCTGCCACGCGATGATTACCCGATTAGGAAACGGGTGCCTGGTCGTGTTATAGTGCCTTTGCAATAGTGATATCTTGCACTGCAGGAGGGATAGCCCAGAAAACGGAAGGGAGTTGGTAATGCAAAATGAGAGAGGTCTCTCTTGAGTGAAATAGGACCATCTATGGCCAGGACCTGGCCTTGGTTCGTAACATTCATCAACTGTCCACCTGTCCACTCCTACTCCAGGATGACAACAGGGTGTTCTTCCCTTCCCAGAGCTGCTCACCATACCTTGCTCTACCCCTCCATTTCAACCCCCTAAACCCTCATGGGCTCGAAGCAACGTGCTTCAAAATGCCAGCCTGCATCGACACGTACTACTGGCCAAAGGAAGGCTGCCCGAAAAAAAACTGGTGGAAATGAAAGTGACAGCTCAGGCACTCCCACTCGACTGAAGCGATCACAACCACAAGCTCAGGCTTCCAAGACATCCCTTCCTGCTATTGATGAGGATGGGGAGGAAGAGTCCTATGCCTATGTAAATGCAGAAGCCTGGGACCTCACTACAGCACAAACGCATGGACCACAAGACATGCAAAATTGTCGCAAAGGCACACGGCCTCGATGTCAACTCACCCACACAGCTATATGGCTGGCCGCGAATCACTTACAAGAGTACATATGTGCGTATTCCTTTCGTGCCATCTCCTCTTCGTCCTCACATCATCATCGTCGTTGCCCCCATCAACCGCCGCACGCCCTCACCCTCAACACCCCCGCCTTCACCATGCACCAACAAGTCCCAACACACAGCCAAAGAGCCCCATACCACACCACCATCTTCGTTGCCATTGGACGGTGTTGCTACTGTACATTTCAGTATGCTTTTCTCCCCTTTTTTACTAGACTCTCACTTTGTTAGTCAGGCCCATGATACCAACCGAGAATTCTTGAATTTCGAACTTGAACTTGAATTTCGGGATTTTCCGGGAGTGACTGGTGTGACCAGTGTGATATAAGTGACATCGCATATATGATAAACTAATAGGTTTTTTTTTAATATGAGTTTTTATTCGCTTGTGATTTGCATATTCGCTTGTGATTTGCATATTCGCGTATTCGCATATTTGTGTGTGATTGCACATGTGTAAGCCCTTTGTCAGTACCTTCTTTTCACCTTCACTTCGGCGTCACCCCACACTTTATTTTCCTGATCCTGATCATCACCTCCCATGCAGACCCGCTCGTCAAGAAGCTCTGATTCCTCTGCAGAAGAAACCTGAGCAGATATCAAGGCAAGATGGACGACTGAGGAGGAAGCCGAGTTCTTAAACTTCCTCTTGGAGCACAAGGACCAAATGACGTCCAATGCTATGTTCAAGGATCAAGTCTTCAATGAGGCGGCCAGTCAAATTAGGTCCCTTTGTAAGAAGGGTGGCTTCAAAACTCTGAGCTCGTGCAAGACGAAGTGGCAAAGGGTACGTGTTTCCTCTTTTGACTACACCTCAACACTGACACCGTTCAACTAGATGAAGACCGACTGGGACACCATTTCAGCGATCAAAATAAGTCTGGCATGGCTTGGGATGATGTGACAGGAATGGACATATCAGCAGAAAATCAAAATCAGGCAGTGTATGATGAGCTGGTTGCAGTGCGTCTGTAACTCCTGATTTGTCGACAATATCTTACTTTAGTAGGACAAACCAGCGGTCAAGAAGTTCCACCACAAGGGCTGGCCACATTGCGAGGCCATGGAATCTCTTGTAGGAACAAAAACCAAAGGCAAACACGCATACCGGGCTTCGCAGCCAATACCTTGTGCTGAGCATGCTCCATCCCAGCCACCTACTCCTGCTCACCTGACCCCCAATTTGTCTCAAGTCAGCAGCAGCAGGAGGGCATCGACTTCACCATCAAATACCTCATTTGACTTTGTAACCAACAAGCGTAAATCACCTCGCATTGACGATATCCTGATGACCGAAACATCTTCAGCTAAAAAACAGAGGGGTGACACCGTGGCGTCTGCTGTCATGGGTGTTACAGCGGTCATGAACAGAGTTGTTGATGTCTTCGACTCAACTGTCCATTCTCTTGGTTTCTCCCCGCCCATGCCTGAATTCGCACCTGCACCCGCACTCGCACCCACACCCGCACTCGCACTCGCACCCACACCTGCACCTGCACCCGCACTCACAGGTGATACTGTACCTGGATTTTTGGCACTTCCCGAGTATGCACGCCGGACACTGGCAGTCCAACACCTTGCCAGTGATATCAAGGATATCACAAATGGTTGTTGGTTGCCAACTGATGATATTGTCCCAGCATTATCCCTGTTTGCCAATTGCGGCATCGGAGAGGTGGATGGCTACCTCGCGCTCATATCCGTGGAGTCATCACGTGAGTTTGCATGTGGATACATATGTAATCTGGTGGAGAAAGTGAAGTGAGCGTAAGCGATGATTTGTGTTGTTGTGTCATGTATGTGTATCCAAATAAATATTTCACACATTGTGAAATTACATGTGATGTGCCAAAAAACATTTTCTGTCAAAAAGTTGCACGCTTTGTCCCCGTTGTTGTCCCCTCCCTCGCTCAAGATGCCTGATAACCCTCATCAGCAATGGGTACAATGGCGACGCCAACGGCACCAACGGCTCTATGTCATGTTAAATATGTCAACTGTTCTCCTACTTTGCTGCCAAGCATTACTTGAGCTCCTTGAACCCCTCTATCGTCCTCCTATCCCATATCACACATCTTCATACACTGGGGCTAAGTGGGTTGAGGACCTACTCACTGGCCATCCAGAGCGCATTTGGACTGAGCTTGGGGTGCATAAAAAAGTATTTATCATCCTCCAGCGGATCCTCCAACGACTTGGTATCTCATCATCACGACACGTCCAAGTCAAAGAACAAATTGCTATCTTCCTTTATACAGCTGTCACAGGGCTGCCATCGACACATGTCGGAGAGCGTTTTCAGCGGTCACCCCCGCACCATTTCAAAGTAAGTATCTCTCAGGTTTCTTTCAGATGTCGTCTGATGGATAGCTAGGTATTTTAAAAAAATTCTAGGCGTTCTCTCGAGCCCTCCCTTCTACACCACATTTGTGCGCCTTCCCGATGCCGATTCACCCCCTCACCCCCTTCATCCAAAGCAACCCCAAATTCTTTCCATTTCTCAAGGACGCGCTGGGTGCTATCGATGGTACACATATCGACTGTTTTGCCACTGCTGCAGAGCGTGATGCGGCAAGGAACCGCAAAGGAGGTCTCACGCAGAACTGCCTCGTGGGATGCTCATTCGACCTCCGCTTCACCTACCTGCTGACTGGTTGGGAGGGTTCCACTGCTGACGCGACACTTTTTCACGCAGCACATCATTCTGATCTTCGTGTCCCAAGGGGGAAGTATTATCTTGGTGATGCGGGTTTTGCCTCGTCAGATGTACTTCTCACCCCTTATCGAGGCGTGCGGTACCATCTAGCTGAATGGGGCCGTGCTCGCACAAGGTGAGTCTTTGTTGTCTTACTTTCAAGTTGTCTTACTGATGTTTGTCCTAGGCCACGCACACCCAAGGAGCTGTTCAATTGCGTCATGCCCAGCTCGCAATGTCATTGAACGCATTTTTGGAATTCTCAAGCGTCGTTTCAAGATTCTCTCACAACCCCACGAGTATGACATGGGAGTTCAAGCACGCATCCCATGTGCGCTCGCAGCACTTCACAATCTTATTCGCGCATATGACTCTAGGGAGATTGGCACCTTTGACGACCAAGTGGCTGACCTCCAGATGGACGCACAAGAAGAGGAAGCGCTGGCTGGTGAACTTGGAACAGGCCCTGTGACGCAGCGTGAGAGGGAGCGAGCAAATATCAGGCGAGATAAAATTGCTGATGACATGTGGGAGCAGTATCAGAGAATTCAGAGGGACCGCGCAGAACGTGTATTGAATAGTATTTTTTTCAAAAAAAGATTTTCCATTTCCTCTTCAAAAATCTCTCGCTCCGCGTGCATGGATCCTGGGCCCTACAGTATGCCTCGGCAACATTCAGCGGACACAAGCGGACTGAGTCAGTTCCCAGTCACGGCTGCAATCACAATACGCGAATATGCAAATCACAAGCGAATAAAAACTCATATTAAAAAAAAAACCTATTAGTTTATCATATATGCGATGTCACTTATATCACACTGGTCACACCAGTCACTCCCGGAAAATCCCGAAATTCAAGTTCAAGTTCGAAGTTCAAGAATTCTCGGTTGGTATCATGGGCCTCAGAGATCTGCATGCCGCCTATGCGTCCATTTCCCAGCCTGCCGCTGTCTTCCCTCTCCCTTTCTACTTCCATGCCCCCTCGCTCCTCTACCTTGCATCTGCCATCCAATCTCTCCAATTGTCCCACCTGCAATTACGTTCAACAGCGCCATCAGCGCCCAAGCGACCACCCACCAGCACTCTCCCTATCCCCCCCTCCAGCCTCTCCTTTGCATTGTCTCCCCCTCCTCGCATCGCGACTCGACCACACCCCTCATCACCACACCTGGCCTTGGCCATCCTTCACAAATCGCCACATGCCACTACCACAACCACTGGAGACCACAACTTGATACCTTGCATTGTCCAGCTTCGGTCCCCTTCTCACGTCTAGATTTCCTTTCATATGCCTGTCTTTTGTGCTTTTCCTGTCCCTTAGCCTTAGTTCCCACCTGTATCTGCTACCATGTTGAATAAAGTTGCCCTGTTGTTCCCTTATCATCTGTGTGAACCTGAGTGCAGTCGAATGAACAAACGCGTTCTCACATTCCCGCTAGGTGCTCCTCCTCTTTGGAGCTTCAGTCTTATGAAGTCATTCTGCATTCTTGGACACACTTCACCACCCCATGGGCTCAGGTGTGCACTTCCTGGGGGGGCTCCTTCCCGGCACACAACCATGCTACTGTCACACGATATGAGGGAAACGACATTGCACACCACAATGCTTGAGTCAAAAACACTATGGGGCTGCCTCAAGACATCCCATGGGTACAACAATAGATATAGACCATGATTTTGAGTTGTAATTCATCTAATACACATGTGGAGGTGGCTTGAGTCCAGCTCCACCAATTCTCACTCAAATCTCATGAAAACAATGGAGCTGCTTAGCCACTAAGAGAGTCATTAAACATGCATTAGATGTGAGTCTTGTCCAGGTAGGCTAGCCTGGTTGCCAGTCCAGTCCGAGGCACTGGTACTTGTGACACTGTATCTCCATAATGGCTGATCCGATTCGTATGAAACTTGGGGAACACATAGCTGAGACCCACTACTATCCAAAAATGAGAATTGCAATTCAAAAGTATCAATAATGACTCACATGAGTCATTCTTTCCTAGTATCTGTCATCAGTCCAGTAAGCAATCACTAAGCATCAGTCATCCTATTAGTCAGTGATCACAAAGCATCAGTCATCCTATCAGTAAGCAAGAAAGAGTAAGCAATCATAGGTAAGCAGTCAATCATGGATGCAAGTTGAATCCTAACAACAGTACTATATGTGGAAACAATAGATAAAGGCTAACCAATAGCAAAAAAGGTATCTTGAAACAATAGGTGAGACACAAGAGATGAAACAAAAAGGGGAAACAATAAAGATGATCACAATCAAGGGATGAAACATAGTTCTTCATGGTAACTAGCCGTGTCAGTTCACAAGCGTAAAGACAAGTCAATGATAGAGAGGTGTTCAAGAACGGGCTGGTTCCCGTGTATAAAGAGTAAGGATCCCTACAGTGGTCGAAGTGTTTTATGCTAAACAGGTTATGGCCAATAGACCCTTCCTAGTACGACTCAGTCCGTTGAGAAGCTAGGGTAAGTTGATAATGGGAATAGACTAGGGCTGGTTCCACTAGCTATATGCGTTTCAAGTCCGTCGGGGACCTTCAACAACACAGAGAGAGTAGAGGAAGGTAGGTCTTAAAGGAGGAGAGCTCTTCTCAGGGGAGTGAAGAGAGACTCTTAGGAAAGGAAGGGAAAGGCGAAGAGTAGA
>JAGFNK010000776.1:0-22107 GCA_025769875.1 Russula earlei | reverse complement strand
ACGTTGCTAGTTGTATGAGGAGTAGGTTGTTGGGTATTACGCCGAGTAGAAGGTCCTGGAGTGGTGCTTCGAGTGCTCTGAGCAGTTCCTAGGATAGCGGTAACTTCTTGAGGTGTTCTGGCTGAGAAATCGACTTCTCGATTGTTATAGTAAACCCAATGTCTTCTAGAACGGCTCCACTTGACTGGTCTGTCTAGGAAGAGGCCTGTGTAGTTATAGGGGTTGAAGTCTTGAACGTTTTCTGCTCCTGGGGCTGCTGCTTTAAGTTGTTCAGGTGGTAACTTCGTCGTTATCGTCTTCGTATAACCAAGTGTCAGAAAGATTTCCGTGGTTGATAATAGGGGTGCCTGCAAATTTTCCTCGGTAACAGTGATCTTGGGTGTCGTAACTGAGGTTTTCAAATAGGAGTGGGATTAGATTTTCTTCTTCGTCAGTGATGTCCCTCCTAGTGCTCATAGATCTAGACAACTGTTATAGTCCAATGACCGTTGTTCCAAGGATATGCAATGGTGTAGGCTGGCTTTAGTCGAATGGTATCGGGTCTTCCTTGATGCTTTCTTAATTGGATTCGGGAGTATTCTTCAGTAATGCTGCTTTGTGTTAGAACTACTCGGGTTTTCCACAGATATCCTTCAAATTCTGCTGGGAGATGGCAAAGTCACTTATTTCCTTGGTGGGGTGCTTGTAAACTATAAAGTGTGTCAGTCGTTGATGCCAAGCTTGGGTACAATAATTCTTGAATTCAATTAACTTCTCTCCTTGAACGCGTAGGTAGGTTTAATGCTAAGAAGGATTGTTCTGGTAGATAACAGTGTAAATCAGTATTCCTAAGATCGGTACTATCAGGGGATTCAACAAGGGGTGATGCAAAGGGTTGGACAGGTATGACAGGGGTAGGAATACGATTGGTAAACAAGGGTACGTAGGCGTCAGGAGGGGTAGGAGGTAATGGTCTTTCAACAAGAAATCCTCTTGCGTTGGGAACTGTTTCTCTCTCAGGGGGTCGTTGGGATGACGCGCGTCTCCTGTGTCGAGGAGCCAGATTTATCGAATGGGGAGATGGTAATCGCCTGGCGTCCACAAGGTAATTCCGTCAGGAGTAGGAGGTGTGTCTGGTCGAAAGTTCGCACGTGCAATACTCTGTTTTGCAGTTACACCTTGCTGTCCACGGATTTGACTCAGTATCTTCTGTGCTGGCAGACCAACGTTCTTGGCTAGTTGGGACAGTGGTCTGAATCGGTGTGAGGGGTCGAGGGGCGAGACTTGAGGCTTCTAAGATTGCTGGGACAGAATAGTACGCAGGGGGACCAGTATATGAGGCGTCTGGGACTGGTAATTGCCCAAGGTTGATTATAATCTGCGTCGTACAACCACGAGTTAGTTTCCCAATCGAAGGTGTTGTGTATTCCTGGTACAACTGCAAGTTGGACAGTAAGATTGATTTTCCCTTTGTATTCTGTTGAGACGTAGGTGATAGAACTGGACAGTGAGACGATAGTAGCTGATGTATGTCCAAGCTAAGTAGAACAAGCGGTATCCTGTTCTCAAGGAGTGGATAATGATGTGGTGACAGTGGTTGAATGACTCTAGTCCAGAGGTTTAATTCACTGGTGCGTAATGATTGGTAGTCAACTGGTTGTCCTTGGATGTTCTTCGCTTGAGCAAGGTGCCAGTATAATAGTTGTTGTCGTGCTGGTGGTAGAAGTCGACTAAGAGTTTCAAGGTATAGTGCGTGTTCGTCGTGGCTTAAGAGTTGTCCAAAAGGTAAGACTCCAAGGAACTCTTTAACAATAAGGTGGGGGAAGTCCTCGTGAGGTGGTTCAATTTCTGGGACGTTCGTGTAAGTTGGTTAAAGTGGTGACAGGGAACGCAACGGAGGCCCAGGTTCGATAGTGATTTAGATTTAGGACGTGTCTAGTGATAGCGTCTTCTTCTTCGTCTTCTTCTAAGGCGTATTCTCATGGCACTTTAGTTTAAAACAAAAGGATCTTTATTCGATCTTTATTGAAGCGTTACAAGGGTGGTTCTTACTTTTTAAGAACCGTGCGCAAGATCTATAGTTTCGAGCTGGTACCTCTCAATTATTCGAGAGGGTTAGGAGGAATACGAGGTGTGAAGCAGAAAGCGAAGTAGCTGGGGGTTGAATCGTATGGTGTCGACTGTATAAGTCGAAGTAGTGACGTAGGGATACACGCGGTTACTGTTCTCCTTCGAAGTGTAAGTAGCCGTATGCGAAAGGCAAGACGTCCGTCCAAGAAGTCGTGTACCATAGATAAGCAAAACGAGCCCTCGTAAGCAGGGCGGTAAATAGCAGGCAAGGTAAGTAGTTTCCTAAATAATGAAGGTGTTAAAAATGTATGCGATGCGTCTGAGGGGAAAAGTCAGCGTCCGGGGCGTATATCCCGACGTTGGAGCAGATGCCAAAGGGGGTGAGATTGTACTGGGTGGCAAGGGCAGTGTTGGAGGGTTCTACCGCAAAAGTGTGGATGATGCGTGCACGAAAGGCAGTAGTGAAGGTGTCTGTGAATGCGCGACGAGCTAACTGGTCTGAGGTAGGGATGCGTCCAAGGTAGTCTTGATGATTCAAGTTGTGGAGGGGACGCCACTGCTCCTGGCGACGATTGGTGGTAGGGAGGACGAAGTACTGGTGCGGATGGAAGCGAAATACTGTGCAGGGGGGATGGTCGAGGAAGCCTTCAGGTAAGGGAGGATGGTCCGCTTGCTGTTGCTCATTCTGCGCTGGAGGAGAGTGCCGACAGGGACAAAGTTGTCTGGTGTAAGGAGGATTATGGCTGGCCACGAAATCACGTGCGGAAACGCGACGCGACACGACGTGACACCTATCCTCTCCCTTGCCTCAGCTCGCTTTCATCCCTTGCCAACAGCTGCACACACACACGCACGCACCCGCGACCTCTCTTGTGCCCAACTTCAAGCCCTTTCTACCAACCACGCGTATGCCAAACGCTCACAAGACACGATTGCGTGCCAGGCTGTCCGCCACCGACCGCATTGCAGCCCTTGCCACCGACCACGCACCAACCTCATGAGCACGCCTACCACCTCACACCCGACGTCAAGACCCGGACGACCGCATCGCCCACCCATCGCCATACGCGCACGCACCCCACGCTCTGGCACACGCGACGCGTTTCCGCGTCGAGCCTTTCACGATCGCCTAGACTGCCTCGCCCGGTCTCGATTGCCTTTCAAGACTCTACTTCCTTTCATCATCTCATTTCCTTTCATTACATGCCCCCTCTTACTACTCCCCTTCTTGTATATAAAACACCTAGCTACCTTGTAGTAAAAAAAGAAGTCCAGTGGAATCAGAATCTTTTCCCCCTCATCTGTCCACCTCTGCCTGAACCAGAACGACTGCGCGCGACCACTTGTTCCTCCTCTCCCCCCCTCCTCTACTCTTTCTGCTTGGACCGGTCAGCCTTATGATCTCACTTGCACGTCACCGGACGCGCTACAACTGGCTGCCCCAGTGAGGCTGACTGAAGATCCAAGTGTTCTCAAGATCCCTTTCAAACCCTTGGCTCCAGGTTGCCCCCTGCAACCCTCGCCCCTCACGAGCAAGTTCCCGCGCGCGAGTCCAAGCCACTTCCTCCAGCCCATTGCAAACCCGTGCCCTCACATCAAGACTCAAGTTTACTGCCCCGTCCTCAGGCCCCTCGCTCCTAGCTCCTCGCGTTCCGCACCCACGCCCGCTCTCCATCTACGAACTCTTACAGTGCATCCCACGCCATCACCATGCGCCGTACCAAGCACCAGTCCAGCAGTACACCCAAACACCAGCACCAGCACCAGCACCAGCACCAGCACCAGCACCAGCGCCAGCCCGAGTCCCATTTCAGCCGCCAGCCCAAGTTTCAGTTCAGCAGCACGCCCAAGTCCGAGCGCCCACACCCACATCAGCACCGCACCAAGTACCGACCGCATCCGCACACGCACACCTTGCATTATCGTCCACCGCCATCGCAGCCCCGCGCGCTGTTGTTTCACTCCTCCACACCTGCCTCCGTCTCGTCTTTATCGCCTGCAGCTGCCGCCGCCTTCACCATCACGTCCACGCGCGCCGCTTCATCGTCCACACGCTTCCTTGATAGCTAGTACTGCCCGCCGCAGCACCAACGCACCATGTCCGACATCTCCACCTATTTCCGCCAAGCGTCGAGGCCCAACGGCTGCCCCTTCTGTGCCCAACCCGGCCATGGAGTGCGATGGTGCACGATTGCCGAGGAGTACTGCTACACCGGCCGCATTGTTATCATCAACAGTCGCCTCCACCTTCCAAACAGGCAACCCATCCCCATCAGCAGCAACGGACGTGGACTGAAGGACGCCGTCGACGCCTGGCTCGCTGCCAACAACGCTCAAGTCTTCAGCTACCCGGCTACACCCACAGCTCCCACACCAGTCGCACTCCCCTCCTCCCACCATCCGCCTTCGCCGCGCGACGCTTCCATTATCACGCCGACCCAGCTCCGGTACCTCCAACAGGAGCTAGAGGACCTCATTGCCACCTCGTCAAGGCTTCAGATGCGTGACCGAAGAGACGTATCGGACTACGGCCAGAGCTTCCAGGAGATATGCGAGCCCCTAGTGAGTGCACGCTGCCTTTCCTATGACGAACGCGACCGGGCATTCTGGCTCGGACTTCACCCGGACGACCGCAAAATGGTCTCCCGACGCCTCGGTCCTTGGAGCATGAACGAACAGCGAGGGCAATTTGTCGAATTCCGGGAGACGTTCGACACACTAGTCAAGATCTTCTCTCAGCCTCCCTGTGACATTAGGTGGGAACGCGGTCCCCACTCTCTCAGGCAAGACCCCCGACGCAACTTCGCATTCGAAACCCCGGAACAGGAGAACTGCCAGCCCGTCGCCCTCACGCCCGCCGACGTCTTAGCGCTGCCCGCCCCAATGCTCCCAGCCGCAGCCTCTACAGCCGCCGTCGCCGTCGCCCCAGTCGTCTCAGTATCGCCCACTGCCCCTGTCTCGCGCCCTGCCGCCCCCGTCACCTCAGCCTCACCTACTGACGTCTTAGTGCCACACGCCACCGTCTCCGCCCCAGTCTCGTCCGCCCACGCGCCCTCAGTTGCCGTCTCCGCCCCAGTCTCGTCCGCCCCCACGCCCTCAGTTGCCATCTCCACCCCGCCCGCCTCCATCCTAGCCTCGCCCGTCAACGTCTCGCCCCCTGCTGCCGCGCCCTCCGTCATCACCTCCGGTCCGTCAGCCACCGACGCTGGAGCACAAGCATCCGTCGCTGCCACGCCCTCAGCCTCTGCACTCCCAGTTCCGCCCACCGCCCCAGCTCTCGTCTCGCGCTCTGCCGCACCCACGCCCTCAGTCGCCTCAGCCCTCTCAGTCTCAGCCGCCACCACCGCGCCCCCAGTTTTGCCAGCCGTCACCGTCGCCCCAGCTTTAGATCAGTCAGCCGCCGCCGCCGTGCTCTTAGCCTTGCCAGCAGCCTTAGTCTCGTCAGCCGCCCCCGTAGCCTCAGCCTCAGCCACCGATGTCGTAGCGCCACACGCCGCCGCCTCCACCACTGTCTCACTAGCCACCGCCGCCACGCCCTTGTCAGCCACAGCTGTCGTCGCCCCTGCGTCGCCCTCAGTCGTCGCCTCCGCTCCGTCCACCTCCGCCGTCGCACCAGCTCTGTCCGCCGCCGCCTCCTTGGTCTCACCCTCAGCCTTCGTCTCCGCGCCCGCCGCATCAGTCTCAGTTTCGCGCGACACCAGCATCGCAGCACCGTCGCAACACCTCGCCACCAGCACCACCCCAGAAGACCAAGAAGGCCTCGGCCACGAACCTAGCCACGACACGCCCCAACAGGAACAGCAGCAGCCGCCACGCCGCCGCCGTAGGAAAAGCCGCCGCCGACACCAGCAGCATACCACGCGCCGCATCCCACATCGCCTCCCCGTCCGTTCGTGCGCTCTCACCCATGTCTGCTGCCGACACCTGCAGTGGAGACGACCCCACCACCGTCGCCGCCGAATGATGACAAACGTTACCCCCGTGCAAGCCGCCCCACGCATCTTCCTTCCCAAGTCCTCGCCACCTACGTCTCTGTCTACGAACTCATGCTCGCCGCCTACGTCTTCGCTTCTCGACAACGCTGCCCACTCTGTCCCGACTCTAGCCGCACGCACGCCACGCCAAGCCCCCCTCACTTCGCCATTCCGCACCCGCATTCCAGGACACAGCAGATCACTGCTCGCAATGACCCAGACGACACACTTGACACGACGCACACACCACAAGACAACCCCATCGCCATGCAGCCGCCGTCTTGCCACCACCCTCGCCCTCATCTCCAGCGCCTCCGTCTCCCACGACCCTCACCCTCCGGCACCGCCACCCTCCGTCTCCTCCCCCACTACCGATGCCACAACACAAGCAGCCGCGACCGCCGCCACAAATCAGACACAAAAGGTTCAAAGTCTCGCATTCGGACGCTTGACCGAGGACGGTCAAAATTTCAAGCCCCCGGGAGGTGTAAGGAGGATTATGGCTGGCCACGAAATCACGTGCGGAAACGCGACGCGACACGACGTGACACCTATCCTCTCCCTTGCCTCAGCTCGCTTTCATCCCTTGCCAACAGCTGCACACACACACGCATGCACCCGCGACCTCTCTTGTGCCCAACTTCAAGCCCTTTCTACCAACCACGCGTATGCCAAACGCTCACAAGACACGATTGCGTGCCAGGCTGTCCGCCACCGACCGCATTGCAGCCCTTGCCACCGACCACGCACCGACCTCATGAGCACGCCTACCACCTCACACCCGACGTCAAGACCCGGACGACCGCATCGCCCACCCATCGCCATACGCGCACGCACCCCACGCTCTGGCACACGCGACGCGTTTCCGCGTCGAGCCTTTCACGATCGCCTAGACTGCCTCGCCCGGTCTCGATTGCCTTTCAAGACTCTACTTCCTTTCATCATCTCATTTCCTTTCATTACATGCCCCCTCTTACTACTCCCCTTCTTGTATATAAAACACCTAGCTACCTTGTAGTAAAAAAAAGAAGTCCAGTGGAATCAGAATCTTTTCCCCCTCATCTGTCCACCTCTGCCTGAACCAGAACGACTGCGCGCGACCACTTGTTCCTCCTCTCCCCCCCTCCTCTACTCTTTCTGCTTGGACCGGTCAGCCTTACGATCTCACTCGCACGTCACCGGACGCGCTACACTGGGATAGGCTGGGCAGTGGTAGGAGACGATGGGGGAGCCGTTGGGGAGTACAAGAGGCTGAGGGGTGAGGATGTGTCGACTGGGTCGATGTCTTCAGTGAGGATGCAAAGGGCGGTGCGTGGGGTAGGTTGCAGAGGAGAAGGGAGGCGCAAGGAGGTGTTAACCAAAGTGGGGGAGTTAGGAGTGGACACTTGAGCGTTGGCTGGTCAATACAGGGATGATGAGAGACTGTCCAGATGTCAAGACACGTACTGCTGATCACTAAGGACTCAGGAGCAGGTGGGCAAGGGTCAGAACAGATGATACGCGGCGAAGGCGGCGTTGAACAAGAGGACGAGCCAAACGACGAGGAGGTACCAGATGGGGACTGGTAGGTGTTGCAAGAGACAAAGGCGAAGGCTGGAGGCCAGTGTAGCAAGGGGACTTTAAACAAGGCGGTCGTTGAAGAGTACCTTGGAAGCGAGGGGAATCTTTAGACTGAGCGGTCGCAGGGGAGTACCCAGGAAGATGAGAGTATCACAAATGGACAGTCTGACGACTGCCATGCTTCATTGGGGCTTATATACAGTGTACAGGGTCGATTACAAAGCACTGGGACTATTCTAGACTCTTTGGTACCATCCAATAGGACTACAGAGGCATAAACTTGCTTGTGTCAACTTTCAGGCTTACTGAGCGCATTACTGATCATTGTGGAGCGATGACATCATTATGATGTCACTGTGGAGCGCTTAGTGAGCCTATGAGGTCACTGTGGAGTTGCTCAGTCAGCCATGATGTCATTGGAGCCTTGATGACGTCAGATGATTTATGCAACAGTTTCTAAGAGTTTGTGCCGCTGTTTCGGGTCCATGGTGGCTGAGTGGCCATGTGGCTGCCACGCGATGATTACCCGATTAGGAAACTGGTGCCTGGTCGTGTTATAGTGCCTTTGCAATAGCAATATCTTGTACCGCAGGAGGGATAGCCCAGAAAATGGAAGGGAGTCGGCAATGCAAAGTGAGAGAGGTTTTTCTTGAGTAAAATAGGACAATCTTCGGCCAGGACTTGGCCTTGGTTCGTAACAGGGGGAGTATTAGATACCAACATCTTGTCTTATATCACACTACCAATGTCTGACCTTACCTTACATCATACATTCCAAGTTGTTGTATATAGGATAACACTTGTACATGTATATGACCTATTGAATTGTAACCATTGTCCTCCATCTCATCCACTGTGCACTCTCCAAGCTCCAATAGTAACCAGAAGCTTGACTCCATCCATGGACCAGTCAACAATGTGACTTGGTCTTGTGATGCTAAACCCTTGAACTAGTCTCTTCAAATCAGCCCCACTGAACCCAAGCTAATGCTCAAATGGCCACAACACTGCAACATGCTAGCTGTGCACATCAAGCAGCCTTTCTTTCTGCTTGCCTTTCACCAATTCCTTTACACACTCAAACATCCTGATCTTGATCCACCCTCAGCTGCTGATGTGTGCCCTCCATTCAAAGGCAAGATCAATGTTCATCATTCTGTGATTGCAGTATTATATGCCCCAAGTTGTCAGGACTCACTGTTGAACAATCCAGTTCAAGAGTGAGACAAAAGCTCAGCAACAAGTTGGCTGAATTCTAGGACAAAGTTGGCAAAGAGCATGGTCCAGATGAGTAGCAAGTACCAGAGAGGAACTGGTATGGGCTGTGAGAGATGATCATGGAAGGAGAGGGCCAGGATGTACTAGATAGGGTGGTCACAAAGGAGTACCCTCAGTAATAGAGTGCCACAAATCAAATGGACAGTCTGAAGACTGTCCACTACTTTATTGAGCACTTATATACTACAAGGGAATTGCTAAATAGAGAACAAGTCATAACCTTGTTATCAAGCACAATTGACAGATGAGTAAGAATTTGGAACATGCTTAGTGAGTGTGCTCAGTCATGCTCAGTAAGCTGATGATTAAGAAGGCCCATAATGATGAGTAAGGACCTTTAGTGCCCATGTGTTCACTGCTTTGTGCATGTGCAAAGCCCCTGATTCATTTGCTGTTACTTAGTTTAGGGCCAGTCATTTGGGGACTTGGGGTATTTGACAATGGAGTAGTGTTGCCTATAAGGTCCCTTATACAGTTCTATTAGGGTCCTTAGAGTCGACCCTAATGTCCATATTAAGGTCCTTAGTATTGCCTTATAGTTCATTCTAAGGCTATTAGAGTTAGTCTAATAATGGGTTCTAGGGCCCATAGTATCTTCATTAGCATCCAATGTAGGGAACTCGAGGTCATCCTAAAGGGTCTTTAGGGAGTCTTTGATATTGTCTTTTATTGCTAGAAGGGTTGCCACCAAGTAGGGCTTGCTCTATGTCAATTGTGCCTAGAATCAATCACATGACAAGTGCACACAATATTGTGGACACCTCTACTCACCCCTTTTGGTTGTGTGAGCAGGGTGGCATCATAGAGGCCAGGTTTCCTCTAATAAGGAAGGGTCCTTCAAGAGCTCTCTCTGGGAAATGGTTCATGACACAAGTGACCTCTGTGGTGCTGATGGGATGAATGAGTGAATGTATCCAGTCTACTCTGTGCTTCCAAGTCCAAGGTTATGCTTGCCACAATACCATTTTTGTCATCTTGGATGATTCTCTGCCCCAAATAAAGGGGATGGAAATTGGACATGTCCTCCTATTCTTCTCCTTTCACTACTGTCAAAAGGACTATCCCTGTGCATTGATCAATTGGCTCATCCACACTGATTGGCTGGGTGACAACACTGGGATGTGAATGGTTGAGTTGGAATGTGATCAGAATGGTCATCCCATGGTGCAAGTTGTTACCACCAACACAATCACTCATGCAGCTCATCTTCTGCCTATCTGTTAAGATTCTCTTGTTCTCTGACTGTCATCTGTTTTGCTGACTCATCTGTGATTACTCATATGTCTGCTTATTGATCTGGCTTAGTGGTCGCTTACTGATCCTGTCTGGCTTAGTGATTGCTTACTGATCCTGATCAGTAAGAGCTTACTCACTGCTTATTGATTCATGACTGATACTAGGAAAGAATGACTCACGCGTGAGTCATTTCTAACATTCTTGAATTGCGCTTTCTGTATTTAGATACTACTGGTTCTCAGCTATGTGCACCCCAAGTTTCGTACGAATCAAATCAGCAGTTATCGAGATATTGTATAAATAGTCTGTGGTACCAAGAAGTTGAGCCTTACACTCGACTTACACTTTTAACAAGACAACCATCTTGTCAACTGATCTAAACAGAATTATAGTGCAGACTCTAACTGAAAGAGGTCCCTCTCTTTTCTACATTCAATCTTCCTAAGATAATATCAAAGGGTTCGAAGTCTAGTGCTTGAACTATATCAAGCAACTCTTTCACTAAAGAGTTGGTACTAAAGATCCATCAGATCTTAACACTATCTATGGCTCCTCAAGGGTTCCTGACAATTTCAGCCATCATGAAGCATTGGACCAGTACAGATATTTCTTTGTCAATCATTTTATTGGTCATCATGCACATGAGTTTATTACAACCCACTAGTTACATGAATTACATAGTTGATTCTACTAGTAATTACTATGTACAGTTTTTTGTATTCAGAAGAGGTCTACCAGGTTTCCCAGTCTCTTGGGTTTTTAGTTTCTGAGAACTGGGAAACCAGTGGAAACCAATAAACACCCAGATTTTCTTTTTGTGGTTTGCTGATGTTGTACATAGTCACAGTCATCACTTAGCTCAACTAACTAATACAGTCTTTTGCATACAAGACTGAGTCATGGTCCTTACAGCTCCAACACCTCAATGATCTATATGTGTCATTTAGAAGATTAATTGATCAAGAAGTAGAAATGGCCCAAATGGGACAGCAACAACTCTTGCTGAGCCAAGCCAAGCCATCACAGCACTCTTTCTGCTGCCTCAACTCATCAGGGGATCAGAAAACCATCCTGGAACTTGTTCCACCACAGCAGTGGCTACATTGCTCTTCTGCCATTTAACCCTCTTTCATGTCCACCTCCATCACATCCCCATCATCATCATCAACTATAAGCTCCACCACTCCCTTTTCCTTTTCCACCTGCTTTTTCCAATATTCCACCTCCTTTGTGCATTGCTTCTCCTCCTGCACATCCAAGGTCTCTTTCTGTTGTAATTTACCCCCTTGTTGGTTCGCCCATTATTCTCTTGTTATTGTTCCCCCTTACCACCCTCTTTCCCTTGGTTACCATTTTGTCCCTTGATGTTGATGGTCCCTTACTGTGTCGTCTATTGTGTTTCACTTATTGTGTTTCACCTATTGTGTTTCACCTATTGTGTTTCACTTATTATGTTTCACCTATTGTTGAGTTACCTTTGCTATTGGCTCACCTTTATCTATTGTTCTGCTTATAGTACTGTACAGCCTCGCTACATACAGTATTTAAGTGCCTGTAGAAGCTGGGGAATGCCCCAAGCTTAGCCTTGTCCCATCTCCTGTCGCATCCCTTGCCCTGTATACACTCTCAATCACAACTTGCTTGTGCTGGCTTACACCTTGCTTGACCTAAGCACACCTCAAGGAACTCTTGTGTTCCTTTTCCTCCTCTGCCTCTCTCTCATCGTCCTCCTCTTCTGTGAAACCAGAAGATCAACTCTGTCTGTGGACTGAGTCATTGTCTGACTCAGCTTTGAGACGCTAAACCCTTGATCTGGTCTCTTTGAGCCGGCCCCCATTGGACCCTTGAACCAAGTCACAGGGACTTGGCCCCACTGAACCTTGAGCTAACGCTCTTACGGCCGCGATGCCATAATACTTTCACAGTCAACTCCATCAGCTCTTGCTGTTGCAAAATGCAACCACAGATAGAGGGACCTCAGAGGGGGTGCTTAGTCATTGCCGCCCTCTTGGGTCCAACTTGTGGGTTCAACACTATGTGAACCAACCTGGGGACCTCAGAGGAGGGGGTTGACATGCACTCACATGATTCCCTATATCCTGGTGCAATTAAGAAAATGGCCAGACTGGGGGTTGAACCCAGGACCTCCCAGATATATACCAGGTGCTCTAACCACTGAACTACCTAGCCTTGGGTACAGTAAAGTGGATTAATCTATATGACAGATTGTATATCCAACACTTGCTGCATGCTGACCAGACTAAATGAGGGTGCATTGGCTGACTTTCCATCTGCATGTGTGAGTGCATCCACATGAACGGAGAGCACCAACTTTGTTGCAACCATACGCACTGTCAAGACTCACTGTTGAACAATCCAGTTCAAGAGTGAGGGAGAAGTTCAAAGACGAGTAGATAGATGTCCAAGACAGCATGAGCAAGAAGTAGGGTCCAAAGCAGTACCAAGTACCAAAGAGGTACGGTTACTGGTAGTATCAAGGAGTTATGCAGGGAAGAGGCCAGAATGATCACAAGGGGATGGTCCTTAAAGGAGTATCCCAGGGATGGAGAGTGCTGTAAACAAATGGACAGTCTGAAGACTGTCCACTACTTTATTGAGCGCTTATATACTACAGGAGAACTGCTAAATATGGAACAAGTCATAACCTTGTTATCAAGCACAATTGCTGGATGAGTAAGAAGTCGGAGTATGCTTACTGAGCATGCTCAGTCATGCTCAGTAAGCTGCTGAGTAAGAAGGCTCCTCTTGATGAGTAAGAGCCATTACTGTCCACATGTTCACTGCTTTAGTACACATGCGAAACACCTGATTCATTTACTGTTAGTTAGTTTAGGGCCGGTCATTTGAGGACTTGTAGTTTGGTTCAAGGAATAGAGTTGCTTATAAGGCCCCTTATATAGTCCTATTAGGGTCATTAGAGTTGACCCTAATACCTATATTAAGGTCCTTAGTATTGCTTTATAGTTTGTTTGATGGTTATTAGAGTTAGTCTAATAATGCATTGTAGGGCTGTTAGTGTCTTGTTAGTGCCTCTTGTAGAGCACTTAAAGTCATCATAAAGGGTCCTTAGAGAGACTATAATACTGTCCTTTATTGCTAAAAGGGTTGCCACTAAGTGGGGCTTGCTGTATGTCGATTGTGCCAAGAATTGCTCGTGTGACAATGCGTGCATGATATTGTGGACACCTCCACTCACCCCTTTTGTCTGTGTGAACAGGGTGACACCATAGAGGCTGGGTTTTCTCTAATAAGGAAGGGTCCTTCAAGGGCCCTCTCTGGGAAATGGTTCATGACATTCATCCCCTCTTTATGACCTAGTTGCTCCTGCAACTATGTTATTAGGCTTGGGCATAGTTGGGTACTGTCAGTGAAAGGCCTTTACAGCCTCCTTGGCTTTAACTAGGTTAGACGCAGGCTCCCAAGTGTTCTCTGCCATGGGGTACCCTTTCCATTGTACTAGGTATTGAATACCTCTACAGTTTGGGGAATGTCTGGACACTAGGACTTTGTCCTTTTCATATTGTTCCTCCCCCCTCCACTATAGTTGGTGGGGGTTGTTTGAAGTTAGGACTGTGGGCAGTGGTCTCTCTATATGGTTTGATCAGGGAATTATGGAAGACTGGGTGTATTCTCCATGTCTTTGGTAGTTCTAAGCATAGGTTGACTGGGTATGAGGTGATGACCTTGAAGGGTCCATACCATTGAGGGGCTATCTTAGCTTTTGGGTGTGTTGTCTTCAGATTAGTGGCTTCTAGCCAGACTAGGTCTCCTGCCTTGAACTGGTATTTGGGGAAATGGGAGCTGGGTTGTCCCATCAATGCTGCAGCATACTGGAGGGAGGCTGTGACTTCCTCTCTGAGTAGGTTTAGCTGTTGCAGGCATTCCAAGATGGAAGGGAACTTGGTATTGAAACTTAGAGGGGGGCAAACATTGGATTGAAGCCATACTATATTTCAAAGGGGGCTTTGTGGGTCACGCTGTGGGTGTGTGCATTATGAGCAAAATCCATGAATGGGACTAGTTCAGCCCAGTTGTTCTGTTGGTGATTACAGAAGATCCTCAAGTACTGTTCTAGTTCTTGATTGACTCTTTCTGTCTCCCCATCTGACTGGGGGTGGTACACCGTGCTAAGGGAGGACTTGATATTCAGTTTCTTCCATAGTTCTTGGGTAACTTTGGCTGCGAACTGGGGACCTCAGTTGGAAATGATTTGAGTTGGTAACCCCACTTGCCTCCACACATTGTTCATGATTAGTGAGGCAGTATCTTCTGCAGTAATGGTCTTATGGCATGGGGAAATGATGGCTGCTTTACTGAAGCAGTCCACCACTACTAGCAAGCTGTCATACCCTTGAGAGAGGGGTAAGTCGACAATGAAGTCCATAGTAAAACTATCCCATATCTTGCCCACTGGGGTGATAGGGACTAGAGGCATGGTAGTTGTTGGGTGGTTTTTTGTGCTTTGACATATAGCACAGCCATCCATGTAGCTTTTGACAAATGTTAGCATCCCCAGCCACCAGTAGTTACTACTTATTAGTTCATAGGTCTTCCATTGACCTGGGTGGCTGGTGGCTAGGGAATCATGGTGTACTTTGAGGACTGTATGCCTCAGTGCGTCCAACTTTGGGACATAGACTTTTCCTTTGAAGAGGATTAGTCCATCTTCTAAGTTCCAGTCCTGTAAGCCTTTTGCAAGGCGATGGGGGCCATTCTTTAGGATGGTTTCTAAGGCTATTTTGACCTCCAGGTCATATTCTTTACTGGAGCGTAATTGTTTTCTCAGTTCAAAGTCTCCTATGGGTTCTGTCGTGGATGATTGGGTTGCTCTAATTTTGAAAAATTGTTGGTCCAGCAGGACCTTTGCATCATTTTCATGCATCCCCTCTTTATAGTCTGGCTGCCTGGACAGACCATCTGCTTTGTTTTGGGTCTCCGGGTGGTGTATAATGTGGAAATTGAATGCGCTGAGTAGTAAAGCCCATCAAGCTTGTCGTTGGGTGAGCTTTTGCTTCATCATGAAGTACATGAGATTGTTGTGGTCTGTCCACAACTCTACTGGGTGTTTAGCTCCTTCTAAGTAATGTCGGAAGTGCCAAAGGAAGGAAACTATGGCTAGACGTTCTTTGTCATAGATCATATAATTCCTTTGAGCTGGGTCCAATGATTTGGAGAAGTATGCGACTGGGTGGTATTGGTTTAGTTCATCTGGTTGTTCTAAAATGGAGCCGACTGCAAAGTCACTTGCATCACAGATCAAGTGGAACAGTTGGGAGTGATCTGGTAGCACTAAGATGGGTGCTCTTGTGAACGCCTTGATGAGGATGTGGAAGGCCTTTTCTTCCTTGGGTCCCCAATGAAATGGGTGATCCTTCTTGGTTAGATTGAACAATGGTTGGGCCAGGTTGGAATATTGGTGTATGAATCGTCTATAGAAGTTACAAAAGCCTAAGAAGGCTTGAACTTCAGTGATATTATTAGGAGTTGGCCACTTTGTTATGCCTACTAGTTTGTCTGAATCCATTGACATGCACCCTTGGGATATGTGTATGCCTAGGTAGCTGATGGACATTTGACAGAAAGCACACTTTTCCAGTTTAAGGTATAAGTCATGTTCTTGTAGGATTTTGAGGACTCTATGTGTCCATTGGTCTAGATCCTGAACAGTGTTTGCCAGGATCAGTATGTCATCTAGATATACCATGACATGCCCAGTTGTGATTAATGGTGCTAAGATGTTGTTCATGAATCGTTGGAATGTGGCCAGTGCGTTACATAGGCTGAAGGTCATAATAAGTGGTTCAAAGAGGCCTAGGGGTGTCTTGAAGGCTGCTAGGTGCTCATCACCTTGTCAAAGTCGGATGTTGTTATATCCCCATCATACATCAAACTTTGTGAAATACTGTGCCCCTTGTAGTTTGTCAATCAGGTCTGGGATCAATGGTAGGGGGTAGGCATCTTTGATAGTGGTGGCATTAAGTCCTCGATAGTCCTGTACTGGGTATAGGGCACCACCTTTCTTTTCTACAAAGAAGAATGGGCTAGCTATTGGTGCTTTAGAGGGGCAAATAGTCCCTCTCTTGAGGTGTTCATCTAGATATTCTTTCAATGCTACCAACTCCTTTGGAGTGAGCCTATAGATGCCACAGTCCTTACACAGGGCTTCTGGTTTGAGGTTAATGGCATGATCCCATGGTGCATGAGCAGGGAGGTGTTGGGAGGCCTGTTTGTCAAATACACTTTGCCAGATCTTGAATTCAGTTGGGATTAGTTCTGCAAGGGACTGTGTCGGCTGGTGATCTTTTGCCAGCTTGGTAGTGTCAAGACTCACTGTTGAACAATTCAGTTCAAGAGCGAGGGAGAAGTTCAAAGATGAGTTGATAGACATCCAAGACTGCATGAGCGAGGAGTAGGGTCCAAAGCAGTGCTAAGTACCAAAGAGGTACTGTCACTGGTAGTATTGAGAAGTTACACAGGGAAGAGGCCAGAATGATCACAAGGGGATGGTCCTTAAAGGAGCATCCCAGGGATGGAGAGTGCTGTAAACAAATGGACAGTCTGAAGACTGTCCACTACTTTATTGAGTGCTTATATACTACAGGAGAACTGCTAGATATGGAACAAGTCATAACCTTGTTATCAAGCACAATTGCTAGATGAGTAAGAAGTCGGAGTATGCTTACTGAGCATGCTCAGTCATGCTCAGTAAGCTGCTGAGTAAGAAGGCTCTTATTGATGAGTAAGAGCCATTACTGTCCACATGTTCACTGCTTTAGTACACATGCGAAACACCTGATTCATTTACTGTTAGTTAGTTTAGGGCTGGTCATTTGAGGACTTAAAGTTTGGTTCAAGGAATAGAGTTGCTTATAAGGCCCCTTATATAGTCCTATTAGGGTCATTAGAGTTGACCCTAATACTTATACTAAGGTCCTTAGTATTGCTCTATAGTTCATTCTAGGGTTATTAGAGTTAGTCTAATAACGTGTTGTAGGCTTGTTGATGTCTTGTTAGTGCCTCTTGTAGAGCACTTAGAGTCATCATAAAGGGTCTTTAGAGAGGCTATAATACTGTCCTTTATTGCTAAAAGGGTTGCCACTAAGTGGGGCTTGCTGTATGTCAATTGTGCCAAGAATTGCTCGCGCGACAATGCGTGCATGATATTGTGGACACCTCTACTCACCCCTTTTGTCCGTGTGAACAGGGTGACACCATAGAGGCTGGGTTTCCTCTAATAAGGAAGGGTCCTTCAAGGGCCCTCTCCGGAGAGTGGTTCATGACAGGTAGATGTTGTGCTTTTTGCTTGGATGCATAATGGATGGCACTGGAAAACATTATGAATCTGTTGGTCAACAAGGGGTTCTTCTTTATCTATAGTGTCGTGAAAGATTAAAGCTGCTACTTGTTTGAATGATGATTCTTTGTTTTCTGGGAAAGTGAGGGCTTTTATTGACCTCTGCATGTACTGTGAGTTGATGAGACCGTAATGGAGGGTTGTGTCATTACACATGTCCCTGGGCAGTTTTGTAAAGTGATAGTGTCATTGGTCCAATTGATGTCTGGGTTGTGGTGTCTTAACCAGTCCATGCCCAGGATAATGTCATGGTCTCCCATGTTGGTAACAAGGAATTCTGCTTGTTCATCATGTGTGCCTCCTATTGCTTTGATTCAAAGTTGTTGGATGGTGCTATATCTGATTAAGCTGTTAGTGTTTGTGGTGCCATCCACATTTTGTGCCAGTAAGGGCTTTTGCAAGCTACGAAGGTGGAGGTTATGCTGGTTCACAAATTGTTCGTGGATTATCATCCCTTCTGCCCCACTGTCTATGAGGGCACTTGCACCAATTTCCTTGCCGCTGATTTTCCCCACAAGTGCTACTTTCAAGGCTATGGAAGGGGATCTTATATTCTTTGTAAAGACTTTGGGGTAATTGATTTGTACAGGTATAGTGGCAATCTGTACCATATTCCTTAGCGGTGCACTAAGGGGTTCTACTAAAAATCCATAGGGGCAGAATGAGGATGTGGAATGTTAGCGGCAAGACTCTCTTGCCAAGTTACCAGGGATGCAATAGGAACTGGGTCAGTTTCTTTATGGTCAGGTTGTTCTTCCTGAATGGTAGCTGAGTGGACTGCTGTCTGCAAGGACTGTCCAGGGCAGCAAGTACAATTGGTGGCTTTCTTGGACCTGCAGTCTTCTGCCATATGGTTGGGTTTGCCACAGTAATAGCACAGTTTCAGTTCTGTGTGGTGCTGTTTCTCAGCCTTGGTGAGAGTATTATGTGGAGCATTGGTGTTCCAACACTGTTCTCTGGGTTCCCCCTGGTAGAGGTTGATCTCCACTGGGGTGTCTGGGTCATTAGTGTTTAGATCCCTTGTTCGTATGGGTGGTCTCCCTGTATGGAATGATGGTGATGCCCACAAATGATAGACTTGATCAAATGCGCATGCTTTTTCCACTAATGCTGCTAGGGTAGTTGGTGCTGGGGTGATGCTTAGTATCTTGGTGTGGATGCCTTGATTCAGGTTACGTCAGAAGGCGAACATCTTAGTGTTCTCATCCACTTGGGATTGGGAAGCATGGTGGGACCATTTTTGATACCATTCATTGAAAGGTGTATTCCCCTGTCGAAGGGAGTGCATCATGGCATTCAACTCTAGTTGTGCGTCTGCTGGGATGAAATGATCAGCGAATGCTGTCTTGAAGGCTTGCCATGTGCCGTAGTTGACTGGTTGTTGGGTTTGTGCCTTTGTCGTTAGTTCTCAGGCCCAAGTCCCAGCAGGGGTGCCAATCTTAAAGTGTGTAAGGGCGGTGGCAACTCTCTTTCCCTGGTCCGGGAAGGAGTCCACATTGATGTAGTAGTAATTGTCTAATGCAGCCCAAAATGTTTCTGCACTTTCTGCTTTTCCATCAAAGGGTTCTGGGGCAGATCCAATGATATGAGCCCGTTGTACTTGGGGTAGTGCTGGTGCCGCCATTGGAGCAGGTTGTACAGGGGGTGGCAGCAGAGCTGGAGCTGGTGGTACAAGAGGTGCTGGTGGCACTGCTTGTGTGGGTACTACTGGTGGTGGTGCTGGTGGTGCTGGTGGTGCTGGAGCTGTGACCGGAAGTGTAGGGGCTCGTGTTGCTCTTTGTGTAGGAGACGGAGGCGGTGGCAGAGGTGCTGCTACTGTTCATTGCCCTCCTGTTAGGGGGGTTGGAAGATGGCTAGGTTCTGGGGAGTCAAATCGTCCTGGCACTCTAGACAGGCCTGGTGTTGGTGTATTCCCCCTCGCGGGTGTGAGAGCTCTAGTAACCTGTGATAGGACCCTTGACACAGTTTCTACTGTGGCTTCAAGGGTGCAGGTATCTTCTGCCTGTTCTGCTTCTTCCTGGGCAGTCAAGAAATCTACTAGTTTGTGATTTTGGTATGCGAAACTTTCAAGGTTTCTACTCCAGTGGACAGTGTGTCCTTTAAAGGTTGCTGTTCCCATGAGGAGTTCAAAGTTAGTGAGAAATGCGAGTTCTGGTATGAGGAGACAGAATTTGTCCAGAGTAAGTACTATGTCTTCTTTGTCAATGTCCTCTCTTGCTTCTAGGGTCCAGGGATTGAGGAGGGAGCCATACTGAAAGATGGTTCAGTCATGGCAGTACCCAAGGTAGTATTTTCCACCAATGCTGTATTTGTTGTAATCTAACCCCTTGTCGGTTCACCCATAAATTCTTTCATTATTGTTTTTCTCTTGTCACCCTTGTTCCCTCAGTTACCGTTTCATCCCTTGATGTTGATGGCCACTTATTGTGTTTCACCTATTGTGTTTCACTTATTGTGTTTCACCTATTGTCGAGTTACTTTTGCTATTGACTCACCTTTATCTATTGTTCTGCTTATAGTACTGTACAGCCTCACTACATACAGTATTTAAGCGCCTGTAAAAGCTGGGGAATGCCCCAAGCTTAGCTTTGTCCCATTTCCTGTCGCATCCCTTTGCTCTGTACTGTCTCTCAATGACAACTTGTGTTGTGCTGGCTTACACTCTACTTGACCTAAGTTCATCACAAGGAACCTTTGTGTTCCTCTTCCTCCTCTGCCTCTCCATCATCATCCTCCTCTTCTGTGAAACCAGGAGATCAACTCTGTCTGCAGATCAGGTCATCCTTGACTTAGTCTTAAGATGCTAAAACCCTGACCCGGCCTCTCTGAGCCAGCCCCACTGAACCCTTGAACCAAGTCACAGGGACTTGGCCCCACTGAACCCTGAGCTAATGCTCTTATGGCCGCGACACCATAACAGTATTCCACATTGCAGAAGAGAACTGGGATTTGTAGTCTTTTGTTGTTATCGAGGGGTCTCCACTTGACTTCTTGTTCTCCCTCGCTAGACCCTTGGCTCATGGGCTACTTCTATCCATACCAGTCCTTATGCCACAGGCAATAAGGGTCTTTGCAGAAGTAGGGGTGTTCTGAGGAGTGACAATGTTCTTCTGGTGTACAATAATAGATGTGTCCGATAAAGCATATAGGTTTGTAAAGGTTCTCCCCCTTTACAACCTCTGCATATGTTGCTGGTCGAATGGTGGGCTATTGGTCCCAAGACTTGTGCCAGAGGCGAGTGTAGTGCCAATCCTTATGCCAGTAGCAGTAGGGATCTTTACAATAGAATGATAGTCCAAAAAGGTGTTGATCTCTTCTTGTGAGATGGAAGATTTGCTTCCTGTGGTCATGTGGTTTGTAAAGGCCTTCACCTTTTACTACTTCTGCATAGGTGGCTATTGGGATCCTACAGGGGTATGATGGTCCAGTGAGTTGCATCCCATGGGTATGTGATGGCGTATGCTGGTAGTAGGGTGGGTATGCCCCATTGTCGGACCTGAAGGTTTTGCCTGATGTGGAAGTATTCTTCTGTGATGCCAGAGTATGTTATTGCTATGTGACCTTTCCACAGAAAGCCTTCGAAGTCTAAGGGGTGCGGAGCAAACTGGCTGATTTCTTCTATGGGGTGATCTGTGTGAACGAAGGCTTGTGTTCAAGCATGCCACAATTCTTTGCAATGATTCTTGAAGTCTAATAATTCCCTACATGTTCTATGAGGTAGTACTGATCCTAAGTAAGCTAACTCTGGGAAGTAGCACCATAAGCCAACTACAGAACCTGGGGGTGACTGGCTACTACTTGAGTGTTCTACTAAAGGAGTAGCAAAGGGGGTTAAAAGACGATCAGTAAATGGAAGGGGAACTGGAATAACTGGAGGAGTAAGAGGCAGCAGGCGATCTACTTGGGAGCTTGAAACTGCAGAAGCAGAGTGGCCTCTTCGTCTGTGAGAGGGCATCAGAGCAGTTGGTATGGGAGATGTCTATCTCTGGGACTCCACAGGTTAATACCTGGTGGCGTAGGGGGAGTGTTGGGACAGTAGCTGCAGTTGCACACCTCTCTGAGGCAGAGGCAAGTGGCTGGGCAAGTTGGAGTAGGGGACCAGTGGGTGATAAGGCTATTGCCGGGGTTCGTCTTGTCATGGGGGTGAGTGGCCGGCTGATGGTGGAGAGTTCCTCTGGGACAGGGGGACTGGAGTACACTGTTGGGGGTGGAGAGTATAGCCCTGCAGGGTCTACAAGGTTCTGGGGGGTATCAATGATACCGTGAGTCCATGTCACTTCGATCCAGTTGTAAATATATCATCTTCCCTCCATGTATGCCAGTTGGAGGGTAGCTTGTCCCTCTCGTATGAACCTATTCAGATGGAGGTAGTTGCACTGCACAACAATGTGCAGGTGGGTGAGGGTGAATAAGGACAAATAATAGGATGCTTGTCCTTCTAGTAGCTCCGGGATGAGGGTGGAATGCTGGGGCAAGATGACTTCAGTCCAAAGCTTCTCATCACTGTCCATGAGGGTGAGGATGTTGGTGGGATGTCCTTTGAAGTCCCTTAAATTTGAAAGGTGCCAGAACAATAGCTGGCATTGTGTGGGCTCAACAAGATGATTTAGGTGTCGATAAAAAGGTCATATTGTG